>JAYMSU010000587.1:0-13083 GCA_036897765.1 Erodium chrysanthum | reverse complement strand
CAAGTGGGTTTCAGAGACAGGCTGCCAATTGAAACGGGGATGGGTTGAGCTGAAACAAAAGGCAAAGACGGAGCCGCAGAAGCAGCAGCAGGAGGAGGAGGAGGCTTAGCCTTATTGGCGTCTCTGAGCAGCTTCTTCCATGAAACAATCGTGGTCTCACCAGGTGTGAGCTCAATATCGAACACTAACCTACCACCATAGTCGTAACAAATAGAAGCAGGCTTCGACGAAGAAGAAGAAGCTTCACCACCACCGGAGCTTTTCCCAGCCTCCATGAATAGAATCCTGACTTCGAAACCGAGTGGTTTCTGAATCAGTTTAGGGCTCAAAATCGACAGAAAGAAGAAACATCGAGCAGAAGCAACAATGGGAGAGGATCAAAAAGGAAATTGCAGCATAGCACAAAATTGCTAATCCGCTAGGGCTGATTGAGATTGAGAATGAGGCCGCGAAGAAGAAGAAATTTGCAATAGCAATCAGAATCAGATTGCTGAAATAAACAAAACCCGAATGCAAATTCGTGCTCTGCGTTTTCCTGAGACAATTGTGAGAGAAAAGGAGAGAATTTACACTGGTTTTTCTAATCTTTCACATTCAGTTGGCTTCTATTTTTGTTATGAGCCTTTGAATTTTGCCCATTATTACGTTTTTGTTATTTTCTTACTAAATACATTACAATTAATTGCAATAAAAAAATCAAATATTGAACCAAACCCTCTTCACCAAAATTCCTTCCTATTCGGTCAACTGTAACGCTTTTCTTTTCCTTTCCGAATTTTGATTCTTCAGTTTTTTTCCCGAGAAAATGTGCGTTCAGTTTTCTATCATATTTTCCGGGAAAATGGACAAGAAAATGTTACCAGAAACGGTTGTTCTGTTCAGGTTACATTACCGGAGCCCGGCTACTCCGGTCAATGGCTTTCCGTTAGGGTCTGTTTGGCTCGTTAATTATGTTTTTTTTAGCTTTTGGATAAGGAGTCTGAGGAACATGGCTCAAGTACCACTTGCGTGTCCCTTTTCATACATACAAAATTGAAATTTTCAATTGAGTCATATAAAACAAATAATAAATTATATATTTGATTATTTTCATTCTATTATAACGTTTGTTGAGTATATCCATCGACTCAAAACAGAATGACATAAAGGGATGTAAGTAGAGAGGATCGAGATTTCTCAATTCACCTAAAAGATCAATTTAATAAGTGAATTAACCCGATTTGATGAGTCTGTAAAGGGTTATTGTTTCCTTGAAAACAAAGGGTTTCCACTATATATGAAAATGGTGGAAATGAGGTAGTGTTGATATGATATTGTTTCCTTTATAACTTTTGATAATGTGGGGTTTTAGGTTGATGTCAACCTCCAACCAAATTTGCTTGAGAAGTCCCAAAGCCCAAAACTAAGGTTACAAGCAAAAGGAGGTTTATAGCAAAGTAGTAAATAGGCTCTCATACCTAAATGCATAATCAATCTCATTGTAGTAGTTGGTACTTGAAGCATACTTTGAACTCATGAATCAAATCTTTCATTAGATGCTTCATGCTTGGTTTTGGATTGAAAGCATCTAACAAACTTGGCTCCTTAACTTTTGCTCCAAGGACAAAACAATGCCCAATATATATTATATTAATTCGATATGGTATTAGAGTAGGTTCATCTCCTTCCGAATTTTTTTATGTCAATCATGTGACGTATGAAACTCAAGTAAAATGATAAAATTATTAGCAAACTTATTCATCTCATGCTTGAGAGCCGACTTTTATACCGAGTGTTTGGACTTATGACACCACGATTGTTGGAGACTCGATGTTTCCGATCCATCAGGACGGGACCGGAAGGCATCCTACGAGAATTTGGTTAGGGATGAGCTCCATGCTTAAAAATTGAAAATGTGAAATATTTTTGTTCTATTTTGTAACCTTGTCTCCTTGGTATATAATAATGGATTTTGGACAATTTTATAAATATTCGGTGTGGATTCGGGGTTCAAAGAATCTCTATCTCTGATTGAAGTGAGGATAGAGTGAGATAGAAAGTACAAAAGTCAAGGATGAAGAGCAAGAATGAAAATCGGGGTCGAGATGGGGACCGTTATCCCAGCCCCAAACTCATCATGTTGCTATTCTTAGTTGTTGTCAATCACCTATTATGCAAACACTACGTTAGGATGGTTCATTGGTAAATCTTCTTTAAAATGTACTATTTATACATCGGACTTCAATCTGTTAATCTTGTTTGTTATATGTGGCTTTAGTTTTTATATAAAAAAAATTATTCTTGTTTTATATGAGATTATAATTTCAATACTCTCCTTTGTGTATTATTTATGCATGAGTTGTTTGTCCAGTACTCCCTCCCTCTTGCGTGACCCATAGCAAGATTGAACCTTTAAATATACTTCCCTTTATCTGACCTATATCAAGATTGAACCTCTAAATATACACTGGAATTCACAAGATGTTAAGATAAAAGAAGAAAAAAACTCAAATTGCAAGTTAACTCTAATCTCATTCAAACATGTAACTTATATATATAGATTGATCTTCATAATGATCAATATCATTAGTTTGATATGACCTTAATATTTTAAATAACATATCGTTTATTACTTTTATTTGATGTGAATTACAATCTCATCATTCACTCGAATGAATCAAACTATTCTAATAAATTAGTAATTGATTCAATCTGCTTTATCAAAAAAATCGTTTATTTCTTTCGATGATGGACCAAATGGGTATGGAGAAAACGACCCTTGGTTTTAAGACCATAATGAAATAGTCCAAGATTCCCGAGAGAAATTGAAATGACGAGAGAGCTTGTTTGGAGCTTTTCCATGGAAAGCAAAGCACTTGGTGCCCTATCCTTTGGGAATAACATATCAATTTGGGAACTCTTCTATTCCTATAAGATACAGAGAGCATATCTAATATTAATTATACAAAAAGTATTTTTCATATAAAAATAATAATGTGGGTTTCCGAAAAGAAACCATAAACCAACAATAGATTTTTTTTGAGGAAAAAAACAATAACCAACAATAGATTTTAATAGGCTATACATCATGTCAAAAACAATAGTATCATTCAATACGTTCAAAACTCCAAACGTCAATCTAGACAAAAAAATAATTTAATATTTATTTTATATGCTAAACATATTATTCTACCCTTTATATCATCTCCTTTTGTTTGGCAAGTTGTATTAATTTAAGTAAGTTTATTTGTATGATCAGCCATTGAAGGAATAAACTAAGTTGAACAAAGAGACAGAAAAAACTAAAATAAAATTCATAATTTCCAAAACAAGCCGTCTAGTATGGGTTTATGCTTTATAGTTTATACCCATATCTAATATAAAAGAATATAATTTTGTAGTTTTCAAACCACACAATACTTCTCCTTCTTCTTTGATTCATGATGTGAAATATAGGAATAACAACGGATCGTATTGTGTTTGCTAATGATGCTTACATCGAATTTATGAAAATTATTTTTATTCAGAATCTAACTTGAAATGTTAATTTTATATATCGGGTATAAAATGGTCAAAATATCATTGTATGATTGATGGGAGATCTTGAAACCATTTTAACCCTCGAGATTTTATGTGTTTTGTATGATTAGGTGTGCTCATAGGCGGTGATTTGTGCACGAAAATAGATTTTCATATGTATGTGTGGGTTTAGATTAATATTTTTCGATTCCACAAACCGTTCATGAGGAAAAAAAATATTTGATGAATTTAATCCGTACGGATATGTGGGTAGACAAGATAAATCTATACCGTCCGCAATTTGTATAACTTGTAGCAAAATCCACCAAAGACTTTACTAAAGTTATATGTATTCTTTAATAAAAATCGTGATCATCGTCTTCAGTTACGGTGACTCACATACTTAGGTTCATTATAAAAGTAACCTAATCAAAATCTTTGAGTCTTCAAAATCCAACTTTATCTTTAATGACAAAGAGTGTTGGACATGTAAAAGACGTCCAATCTACCCATTATTTTACATATGAGTTATAGATAAATATTAAGGTTAAATAGTTGGATTGATAAATGTTTACGAATACCTTTACTTTTCACGGTTAAAAAGGAAAGGAAACAAAAAAAAGATAATCAGAGTGACACATAAGAATCATAGATAGTCCCACCAGCGGCATGGGAAGGAGATAGATTTGTGATTGAGGTGATGCCTTATACTTCCAATGTGACAATCTAAAAAGATGATATAAACTTAACAGTGAAAAGGATGAAGAATATAATGAAAAGTACCTAAAAGTTAACATGTACTACTTCATTTCCATATCTCTACATCATCACTTACCATACTTTTCTTTTTTTTTTCTTTTTTACATATACATTCATTTCCAATTATTAGTATGATTTTTATTCACATCATGTAACACTTGTTCTGAACACAAAATTGGAAATTATTCGAAGGCAATCAGATCTCACCTCTTAACACTTCAATAAACACATATGTAGGTCACTGAGTGAAGAACATTTACTCTGGACATCTCTACTTTGGATACCTCTCTCTCTCACATGCAATAAGGCAAATTCACTAGAGACTTACCTAAAAACTGGGTTTTGGTAACTGTGGACTTCAATTTTTTATGATATAAACCAATGAGAACTATGATAAAGGAGTAATTTACCTAAAAAAAGAGAAACAAAGCAATTCCCTTTTAGGTTGATTTTCTTCGACAACAAAAAATACCTATCATATTATTGAGGGTGGTCATCGGCCAGTCAATCGAATCAATGACCCCTTATTTTTATGGGATTAATCAATGTCGGTGGGGTAGAGTGGGACGTCGACGCCGACAGAGTAGTCCTGAGACGATTTTCTACAGATTAATACCGACTGTCATCGAGTTTTAAATTTGGTTAGGAGATCAATTGAGTTCCATCCCAAATCGAATCGAGACATAGAGACGAGAATGGTGAGAGAATGAACTGCATGCAAAGACCCTTGGATCCAGAGATTTGATACACGAGTTTGATTGGTGAGCCTATCGACCAATTTTACTAGTGGTTTAAGGAGACAAGCACCGACCACCGAATCGACAAACACAGATACCGATAAGAATGTAAACACCCCTATATATATCATGGTCCACAATACACACATAATTTCACAGAAATATTTGCTATACAAATACAATGCAACAAAAAAAATCATCACAAAACAGAAAACTCAAAACTCCCTTTCCGCAATAAAAAAGAAATGGTCATAACAAAAAGACAAATACAATGATATATTGGCACCTAGTGGAGTCCCTCTTGTATAAAAAAAGTAAACCAAACAAACAATAAATAAATTGTAAAAATAATATTATAATTTGAACACACCAGCTCCATATTTAAAGATATAATATGGGTTGTATGATATATGGTGGATATTGCTGCAAAACCAGAGCACCTTCCATGCCTGCCTTGAAGATGAGAGGGAGAGAGAGAGAAACTATGGTGTACCAACTGGTTGTTAGGGATTGAGCTCCTTAACCAAACACATCATCTATCTACACACCACACCACACCACAAAGAGATTAGCAAGAAACAACAAGTACCAACCTTTTCTAGCAACTGGAATTCAAGTAATAACCCAGATTTTAAGAAGCTATCTGGAGATAGAAACAGTGAAAAAGTTGTCATTTTTACTTTACTTTCTTCTCTCTGCTTTTTTTCTTTCACGATTTTCTCTTGATGGGTTTTGTGTGTGGGCGTGTGAGGTCTCACGTGGGCTTGATTGGTTGTGGTTTATGATTGCAAAGTAAATAATTACTTGCTTTTGTAAAAGGAAATAAAACTGAAACTTGAAATTCAGGTTCTTTGTTGTTGTGGAAAGTGATGAGGTGTGTTGGGTTCTTGGGATCGGAATCGGAGAAGTGTTTGGCTCCGGGAAGAGGATCTGGTGGTCAGTTCGAGCTATTGTGTTCCCCGAAACCCCCACAACACTTGCAGGTTTCCAGGTCAATTTTTAATTATCTGTCGAATTTTCTTTTCTTTTCTTTTTATGTCTCTCATCTTTGTCACTCGACCAGGATTGATTGATGATGAACAACATGAACTGTACTGTACTATTTTTGTTTTGTTTTGTGTTTTTACCAAGAAAATTAATTGGGGGTTATTAATTGATTGTTGATATTGTCTCTGTTTCTTGCCTCCCCTCCCTTTAGTTTTTGTTTTTCATTTATGGGTCTCATGAAAAAATTAATTTTTTTATGTGGGTCTGATGATTTGCACTTACTGGTTTAAGGGTCTTCATGTTTGAATTTGATGGAGAAATTGGATCAGTAGGGGTCTCTATAGAATTGACTTTTGTTTCTACCTTTTTGAATCTTTGTAATCTGCTCTTAGAAATGTTAAAAACCATGAAGTAGGTATAGAATTTGTGGTCGTGGTTGAAGGAAAGATAGAGACGAGGGTATGATTTATAAGGGTCTTGTGATCTCCACCTATTAGCTCGAACTTTCAGGTGAATCGGGTTTTAACATGAACTATTATTGATTGTTGTTTGTCCTTACGATATTGAACCTTCCAAATTGTGAACCATTTTGTTGTTGATAAGATGGACTGAAGCTGATTTCTCTGACCATTTCCAGTTTCTGATGTTGCTCGAATCTAGCTAAGATAAAGAAGGCACAATATTTCTTGAGTTTGAGCAAGTTATGGCGACTTACTATACTAATCCAAACAATCAAAGAGACGCCACACCGATATTCTACGCTCGTGAAAACATGCCCGGTTCATATCCTGAAACTCCTAATAGCATGATGATGTACATGAACTCGGGGTCTTTCTCAGATCCTCAGCAACAGCAGCAGCATAACAACAGTGAAGTCCTTGCAATGGAGGGTCAAGATCCAGCTCCACCTCAGCAAGAAATCTTATCGATTCTTGGAGGGTCACGAATTGGAGAGCACGAATACAATGCTTGGAGAGATGGAAGAAACGAGATGTTGCTTATGCAGTCTGTTGGTGCTTCCACGGGCATGCTTGAAGGCCAAGGGACTTTACAGGGTCAAGGATTGTCCCTCAGCCTTAGTACTCGAATCCCAAGTGGAGTTCAGATTCCTTTGTTTCCATATCGAGGTCCTAATCAAGATTTTGGTTCGCTCTTGAGTCCCAATGCATCGGTTTCTGGAGGTAATCAGGATTTGCAGAAGGGGGATTTATCTCCCTATGCAATGCCCAGTGCTGCACGAAACATACCGGGTTCTAAGTATCTGAAAGCTGCTCAAGAATTGCTTGATGAAGTTGTTAATGTGAGGAAAGCTCTGAAACAGAATGACACTGAGAAGAACAAGAGCGAGGAGTTGGAGAAGAGTTCTAAAGAGGGTGATGGAGGGTCGAAGAACGAGGCTTCTGGGAGTGGAGTGCCTTTGAATCCTCAGGAGTCAACTAGTAGCACAAGCGAGCTATCCCATGCTGAAAGGCAAGATTTGCAGAACAAATTGACTAAGCTCTTGTCCATGTTGGATGAGGTAAGCTCAATGAATTCTAGCTCTGCAAATCGTCATTCTAGGATTTTAGGGAAAATTGCACTCAGCTACCTTCAGTATGCACATTTCTCAACTAACTACCCTTGAGAAAGAGTTTTTAACGACCCCCGAGATTTGCTTAGTCTCAATTTATCCCCAATTCCGTCAATTTTGGGTGTGAAATAACACAAAAATACTTTTTTTTTCCTTCGTCATTAGGGTATTTTTTCATCACATCCCAAATTGACGGAATTGGGGTAAAATGAGACTAAATTTTCCCATGAGGGTATTTTTGTCATTTCTCACCCACAATTACGGAGTTGAGGTAAAATGAGACTAAAAAAGCTTAAAGGTTGTCAAAAACTTTCTAAACTTACGGGTGGTTAGTTGAGAATTGTGCATAAGTAGGGGTAGGTAACCGAGATTGTCCCTTTATTTCATGTGGTATGTTTTTCTCGGCTTTGCATAAAATTTGAAATTCACTGCAACTTACGAGCAAATTCATGAATCCTTCATATGCTCATTAGATGATGGCACTTACATTACTTTTGGTACAGGTTGATAAAAGATACAAGCAATATTACCATCAGATGCAGATCGTGGTGTCATCATTTGACGCCATAGCGGGTTGTGGAGCAGCCAAGCCGTACACAGCACTGGCACTCCAAACCATTTCCCGCCACTTTCGATGCTTGCGTGATGCCATCACTGGTCAGATTCGGGCAGCACATAAGAGCCTCGGGGAGCAAGATACTTCAGGGAACAGTAAAGGAGTTGGGATAAGTCGCCTCCGGTTTGTGGACCAACAGCTCAGGCAACAGAGAGCTCTTCAGCAGCTTGGGATGATGCAGCAGCACGCTTGGAGACCGCAGAGGGGGCTGCCTGAGAGCTCTGTTTCAATTCTTCGTGCTTGGCTCTTCGAGCATTTTCTTCACCCGTAAGCTTTACTTCACTAGTTTTTGTTCTCTTTGAAAATCTTATTGCTTTATATCGTGTAATTGTTTGTTTGATGCTTCACTCAGATATCCCAAGGATTCGGATAAAATCATGTTAGCGAGGCAGACAGGGTTGACTAGAAGTCAGGTAAACACATAAGATCATAAGTTACTTGCATTGTTGTTACGAGTAATTACAGTTCATTGCCCTATAGTTTGAGCGAGTTTCAATTCACTGCCTTGTACTTTGAATCATATCAATTCACGCCGATAAACCTTGTTTTTGTTTCAATGTATCCTAATTTTAATAACGAAAACTCCCCTTATGTATAATAATAAAATAAAGATTATAAAGGATGAACACTAAGAATTCTTAATTCAAAATTTACTTTTTTTTATATAATTTTTCATTTTTTTCAAGTTTACTTTTTTTAAATCAAGTGCATTTTTGTCATTAAATCTCAAATTAGGATAAATTTAAATAAAATAAAGTTGATCGGGTGAATTGATATGATTTAAAGCTTGCTCAAACTTGATGGTAGTGAACTGTAATTACGCCTTATTGTTAAACTGTTCTGTTGTGATTTTGATGACTTAGTTGTATGACTCTTTCAGGTCTCGAACTGGTTCATCAATGCCCGTGTGCGCCTCTGGAAGCCAATGGTGGAAGAGATGTACAAAGAAGAGGCTGGAGACGCAGAAATGGAGTCCAATTCTTCATCCGAGAACGCAGGAAAGGGAACAAGAGGCGACACTGGGACATCAGAGGGCAGAGGTGAAGACAATCACCAAAGCTTGAGCTCAGCAGCTGCAGAGAGATGCAGCACCGTGCCTGAAACAGAAATCGCGAACGCTACCAGTTTCCACAACAGGCCCGGTGGAGACGCTGAGTACGGCCTGCTGAGGCCTAGGGCCGAGGAGAGGCCCGGTATGGATGACTGTAGTCTCTTCCAGGACCCTATGGTTCACTCTGCATACCAAATGCCTGAGATGGGAAGTGGAGTATCACTCACATTGGGGCTGCAGCATTGCGATGGGGCAAACCTTCCTGCTCCAATCACTCATCATGGTTTCGTTGCCATGAGAAGTGATGACGTGTACAACACAGGTGCATCGGAAAGCACAGATTTTGAGTGCATAGATGGTGGGAATAGGCAGCACAGATTCAACTCATCTCAAAT
Source organism: Erodium chrysanthum (assembly GCA_036897765.1). Lineage (NCBI taxonomy): Eukaryota > Viridiplantae > Streptophyta > Magnoliopsida > Geraniales > Geraniaceae > Erodium > Erodium chrysanthum. Next base: position 3,470 of record JAYMSU010000587.1, on the reverse strand, counting down.
GTTACATGATTTTGTGGCATGATGAAATGTTTGGATTGCTATGGGTTTGTGAACGATTGTATTCAATTCTTCCAAATATGTAACCATATATACAATGATGATTGGTTGTAATATAAGAAAGTGATTGGAAGGTTAGTATATTTGTAAAGATATATACTTTTTTTGTTCAATACATTGAAGTGGGAAAATGTATGAGCTGTTAAACTTTTGGTGATAGATGAAAATACATATCCCAAAGTATTTTTTTTTCTGTCTATTTAATAGTTTTATCTTTTAAAGAGTCTTTTTGTAGTATTCAATCGTTTCATTCAATCAAAAAAAAAATACTCAAAATTTAGGTCGATCGTTGTTGGAAATGAGCCATTGCAACGTGTCTTTTCCAGCCATGTGTCGTTGCGCACTTGGTGCGTTCCTTTGTTTCGGTGCCTGGATTCGGTTGTAATGTTAGAACCTATGGAATCTCTGTGTCGACGCGTTCTTTTTATCTCGACGTCTGGTATGGCTAAAAGGGATCAAAACATCGGTGTGAGGGACAATGTTGTCCTAGCTCTTATGAAGTCTTTTATGAGACTAGGATCAAAGATATATTTGTTATTTATCCCTAAAATATTGTAGTACCATTTCCATTTGGAATGAATGAGTAAAAAAGAGAGTTCGTGTTGCTATTTTCATTGATCATAATGACCTCTAGGGTATCCATGATTCATGTCCGTCGATAATTGTCAAGAGTCCTCATAACTCGGACCAATATGATTGAGACACAAATCATGAGTAAGAACATGTTGAAAACTTATCTCTAGGGTAGTGGACAGGTGCGTTATGCTCAACCTCTTTGAGGCTAAAAGGTTGTCTTTATGATCTCTTATGATACTTTTCACTAGTTCGTCGTCTGGCGGTTTAGGTGTGGTGGTTGTTTTGTTGTTTGTTTGTTTTACTTGTTCTAGCATATTGAACCGTTGTTAAATTTTGTTATTGATTTATGATTTTCTTCCTTGAACCTACACGGTTTCAGATATAAAAAAATCTACATGAGTTCACTAGAGATCAACCTACTTTTGGGATGTACAAATAGAATTATATTACCAAGACATTCCCATGTGTAATGACACCTTGCAGGTTTAAACGCAAAATATAGCACGAAAAGCACATCGGTCGTCAAGTAGTATAAAACGGACGAGATCGAGCCCAATGGAGCAAATGACAATCACCAGCAATCCTAATTCTCTAGTTACGCTAAGTCTAATAAAATGGAGATTGTTGTTCAAACTCAAAAAATAACTCGCATCAGCAAAACAATTGATTTGGAAGTGTTGGAAATCAATAAGGGAGAGAAATCTAGGATATATCCGGACTTGTAAATCCAATTTCCATGTATCAGGTTCAAATCTAATATTGCAAACATGCTTTTCTTCGGCGGCAACGAAACCCCTCTTGTCTAATCCTAACTTCTTTCGATCACTAGAATCCTAATTTACTCTAGACCACCTAATTATGTTTAATTAGATGTAGAATGGTAAAATGCATTAAGATCCATGGAGTTCTCTAATTTTCGACACCATCTATAGCTATTGCACTTAGAACCTACCTATTTCTAGAATGGATTTAAGTTTTAGTGTTAGTCAATTCTAGACAATCTATGGTCCTCGTCTTTCAAGTATTGAACCTCAAATCCAATCAACTAACAAGCAATTAAGGAACTAGTGCATTAAACCCCAATTAACCAACAACACCCAAATCTAAGCCATGTTTGCAAGTTTATTCATCTACTCAATACATGGAAACCTAGAACCTACAAGCTCATATACTATATTAGAGAAATCTACTCACAGTAGCAAATAGAGAAGAATCCATGGATGAAAACATAAATAAAACCATAGAAAAACAAGAGAAGAAGATACTCGTTACCAATTTCTTCTTATTCTTCAACAATCTTTAAGATTCATACATGGATTCGCACTCTCTCTCACTACAATGGTGTTTCTCTCTCAAGAGATCTTCCTAAAATCCTAGCACAAATATTCAAAACCCTAAAATTCTTATTTATACAACCCATAAATGAAGGGAAAATAGAGACTTCGACTTAAAAATTTGGGTTCCACGCCATATTGGGGAAGATGGCTTCTTGAGGAAGTGTACAAGGAACGGTCGTTCCTTGAACCATTCCTTGGTGGAATGGTCGAGGGAACGATCATTGCTCCACCGTTCTGCAGGTGGAACGGGCATGACACAAGGTTCTCCTTAGTTCCTGAAAATTTTCACATTCGAGAATTGAAGAACGGTTGGGGGAACGGTCGTTCCCTCTACCGTTCTTTGGTGGAACGGCCAGGGGAACGAACGTTCCTTGGCTTCTCTGCTGCACGGTGGAACGGCTAATGGAACCACCGTTCCCCTCTTGGCTCTTGCTCCTATTAGTCCCGAAATGAGCTGAATATGCTCCGATACAAAGGGTCGAGATAACACGAAACAAGTAAAATACGAAGAGAGAATGCTATTTAACAATAAAGAGGCACGAAAAGAGCTTAAATATGAGGCCAAAGATATGACATTTAAACGTATGATGCGTTCACATCATGTAATACATGAGAAAAATTAGGGTTGGATTGTTATTTCCACGATCACAATGACTTCTTAGATATCCGCATCTCGGGTCAGGTGATGATGAACGCATTGAACTGGTTGTGTGGCTTAGAGCTCTCGCAACGCAGGCTAACACACCTAAGAAGCAAAAAATGAACATATTGAAAAATGAAAATCTCAACACAAAATTCATTGTGGATTACCGAACAAGGAACCAATATAGAAACATTGAAATTTTGGTGAGTTGAAAAGTGCTTTATCTTAAGAATTGCTTACATTTATGCCTTTGTAGGGGTAGATTTGATTTTATTATTATTAATACATATATTTTATTGTCGATAAATTATATAAATTTAACTTATGTTTTCTACATTCTCTATGGTTGCGAGTTATATATATTTTCTTTTTGCAGATTCATATGTTCGTATGTAGTTATAATATTTTGTTCACTTTGGTAATTTGGTTTTCATGATAGTTTGTACTGCTCCATGTTTTCATTTTAAATTTTCTCAGTATGTTAAATTTTAACCGTAATTTCCTATACATTATTGGTTGATTTTACCAGTAAATCTGTTGCAAATTAACCGAGTCTGCTTAGTTGTTAATTGTTGGATAAAAGGACCAGATGCAGAATCAGACCTTCACATGTTACAGTTTGATTTTAGGCTCAGTCAGTATCTTTTCATTGTCTTATATATATGTGACTTGTGATTTTATGACATTGGTTTTGTGTAGAAGTTGTTCTGAAAGAATAGGTTTAAAGTGGATTGTATTGGTTAATACCAGCAGTTGAGTGTTTTGGGAGTAGATGCATCCACTTTGGGAAATTAGTTTGGTTTAAATATCTATATATCTATATAAAGGGGTGTTTTGGGAGTGTGACGTGGCATCAC
>JAYMSU010000586.1:0-13091 GCA_036897765.1 Erodium chrysanthum | reverse complement strand
TGGCTGTCGTGCTGGGCACGAGCGACTCCATTCGAGGATATGCCAAAGCAACGAGACGAGAACCACGACGCAGTTTGAAAGAAGAGAGACGTAGAAGAACCCTGAGACGACATGTCGTCGAGATCGCTGCTTCAACGCATCGCACCTTACGCGAGAGCTCGAATCGGAGAGAATCGGAGGCTTCTCGGCTCGTCTTCCGCTCTTCGCGAATCAGCCTCTCCTTCTCCGTCTCCGCCGTCGCCGGATTCTATTCACTTGACCGGAAATTGCGTTCGGGTATGGTCTCTATATCTATGACGAGGAGTGCTTTAAATTGTGAATCGATGGGGTTTCTCTGTTAATGGGATTGATAGCTCTTCTGGGTTTTGGATTTGGTCTGTTTGGGTGCTCGGAAAATACACAAAAATGGATTTTTTTTGCTTCTTATAACTGCTTGTCAATCATTTGGGACCCGTGGAACTGAAGGTCCATGGTGAAATTAGCTTAACACGGCCTTAATGTCTGAAATTTCCATTGTTTCAATGTAGAAGTAGTTTTAGGATTCATGGTATCTGAATAGGATTCAATCATTTGCTCTCATGATAGATAATATTTTTGACTGTTTTTTTTTTTGTTAGTGACAACAATTGGATTAGCCATATGATCCATATGATCTCTCATGAAACTGCTAATGTTCTTACATATTTAGTATTGTATCATTTTTCATTGACTTTAGGAATGGTTTACAGAGAATGAAAGAATTACAAGCAAGTGAAGAGTCTGCTAAAGAGAAATTGCTTCGATTGAGTGTAGAAACCGGTGGATGTTCTGGGTTCCAATATGTATTCGATCTGGACAGCAAAACCACTCCAGATGACAGGTTCTTATTTACCATGTGGCTCACAAGCAAATTGCTCCTTGTGTTTGTTGTTTTACAATGAAACTTGAAGCATTAAAATTGTTGGCTACTATTTTTGTTGTCTCATATTCTTTAACATTTATAGGATTTTCGAGACGGAAGGAGTTAAATTGGTGGTCGATAACATTTCATATGATTTTGTAAAAGGGGCAACTGTTGATTATGTCGAGGAGCTGATTCGTTCTGCTTTCGTGGTGAGTCATCATATCTTATCTGGTCTGCAAGAGTTGTGATGTTATTGAGTCAGTCCTAAACTCACAATCCATTGCCGTAGAAAGCTTGTCTATGTGTAGGCCTTTTGTGTTGTGTATAATTACATTATGAACAAACTAGTCTAAATTAGATTAAGAAAAACTCCTAAAACATACCCTTGTTGACCTATCATTTGCAGAAACTCACCCGAAAGGTCGTCTGCGTGTCAAAAATACACACCCACCTTTATAAAACCGACAAAACAATAGAAACTGTCAAATTAGATGAAAAAGTTAGATTTTTTGTGAAATACCTAAACTACTCCTAACCCTCCAACCGTAGGGTTCATGGGTAGTTTATGCATTTCACAAAAAAATCCAACCTTTTGCATCCAATTTGGCAATTTTTTTTGTGGGTTTTGTAAGGGTGGGTGTATGTTTCTAACACGCAACGACTTTTCAGGTGAGTTTCTGCAAATAAAAGATCAACAAGGGTGTGTTTTTGGAGTTATCCCATTAGATGATCCAACTTATGAACAAAGGGTCATATTTAGATGTCAGATAATTGAAGAATAGGATTCCGAATAATATGTAAATTCAAAAACTAGAGACAAATAGTTTAAGTGACTGAACTAGATCCGGGAATATGAACTAATCTTTGGCTTCTATGCAGGTGGCTACAAATCCAAGTGCAGTGGGTGGTTGCAGTTGTAAAAGTTCTTTCATGGTGAAGTGATTGTTACAGCATACCTTCCTTGTCATCGTTCTTTGCATAGCTTGAAGCAATCTTCGGTTCGATATGTATGCTTTTTTTTCTTCCAATAAAGATGATTTGTCAATAAACACATCTATCTCATTCTTTCTTCGATGTAACGAGTAGGGCATGTACTTTTATCCCGTTACTGCATATACTTGTTCATTGATCGAATACAGTGTTGTAGTATCACTGATTGTAACTGATAAATTTTGTACTCTTGCGAATTGGAACTAGTGATATGTTCCTGTTACACAGTTTCTACTCAATCACCTGTCATTGGGATGAATGTTCTTATGAGCAGGATTTTTAATTTAAGGACACATTGTGTTCCATTATTATTATTATTAAGGACACATTGTGTTCCATTATTATTATTATTATTATTATTATTAAGGGATGATGGCAAAATTCTACTGTCATGTTGTTACTTTCAACTATGTTTTGTGACAAGTACATAATAGAATTCTATCTTTATCCTGTCCCGAAGATTTTTCACTCTCCTTGCATGCATGACTAAGGACACTGTCCCTTTTTTTTCCTGTTAATTTTACATAATTTACCTAACCTTAAACAAAGTATGGGGTAACAACTTGTCATAACACTAAAATACATAATAGAATTCTGTCATCTTTCTAAAAATTATCAAGGTCGCATGCATGTGTGTTACAGGCATCTTAAAGTGGGTTTTTATTTTTTTTTTAACATAATTTACCACAAAACAAAGTTGACAGTAACTTCCTGCCACAACACTACTGTACACAGCAGAATTCTGCCATTATCCTTATTATTAAAGTGGCAAAAAAAAAAAATACAAATGTAGTGACCTGCACACCTCCATTGAATCGGGGTTTAACAGTATATTGAAGTTAAAAACACGACGATAACCAATCAATTATTAGCAACATGATGACATCTCAACAAAACCAGTCCTTACAAGCGCTTTCAAAACTAAAGCATGCTGTACAATACAGAGTTTCTGGAAATGGAAATTGAGCCACTCATTATTAGGACACCCTACAATATAAGTACAGATTTCTCTAACATTTGGAACCTAAAAGCCACTACCGAAGGCTATATGTAACAAGGAACTTGTACCTACAGAGAGGCGCATTTCAGAACCCAACAAATCAATGCCAAAATGAAAGAAGAATTCTCAAACCCGTGGATAGCGCGAACGCCCCTTCTTCTTCAAGAACTCAGGAATCTCCACTGAACCACCTTCAGTGAAACCTGAAGATCTTCTATTGATGTTCAGAGCATTGTCTCCTTGTCCCAGTTGACTTGCCTGCATTTTTCACAACACAATGAGAAAGTGTGTTAGACAGAGAGAGAGAGAGAGTGAGAGAAGAAGAAGAAGAAGAACCTGGAGTGGCCTTCCGTCACTGTCTTCTTGGCGCTTGAATCCCGTGGCAATGAGGGTTATACTGACCTGAAAAACGAAAAAAAAATAGTCAAATAATCATAGTCAAAGAGATAAACGATAAAGAATGGAAATCAAATACAACACGTAAACCAACTCAAGTTGGCCCAGTAGTTAAGGACGCCCTCCAACACAATGAACCCTGACGTAAACAGTCTTATAGGTAAGAACTATAAGTTTGGTGATCCTTCTAAAAAGCAAGTGAACCTAATTCTTGGTACAATAATAGCTTATCAAAATAATAATATAGGCACATAATCTTTATGCACTTCTAACAAAGTATGAGATGAAGCGAAGCTTACTTGACCACTGAGTGATGGATCGATAACTGCTCCAAAAATCAAATTGGCGGTTGGATCAACAAGGTCATATATAACCTCTGCAGCAGCATTTACCTGTGAGAATGTCCAAAGAAAAATGTATGAATATGAATGTACTATAATTAATTGTTGTATTATAAATCAAGTGATGGAGAGAGAGACCTCGAATAAGGTTAAGTCACTTCCACCCGTTATGTTCCACACAATCCCGGTGGCTCTCTCAATACCAATATCTAGTAAAGGTGACTGAATAGCATTTAATGCTGCATCTCTTGCCCTAGTCTTCCCTATAAGAAAATAAGCATCGACACGTAACTCATAACCGTTATGTGGAAGAAAGGGATCGAAATATTAAACCATTTCAGGGTCAAACTGGCTTGACTCGATATCCAGGTCACAACTTATATCGCTTGCTAGCATGTGCATGATCTGTGAGTGTTACTAATCAACTCACAATATGAGAAAAATCTACAGCCGATGTTGAGATTCTAAGATAAATGGTGATAAATATATGGATAATTGTAAAAATTGACTGTTTACTTTACAACTTTTACAAGTTCACGGCAACTTCATTTTTCTTTCGCTCTCAATTCTTGTATGTGATCGTTATATTAGTCATGCCTATTACGATTAGGAAGTGTATGAAAATCATAAAAGTCATCGAGTTGTTATATCGATATGTCGTGTTATGGGAAACTCTTGCAAGCCTATAACTAATTTTGTTTCATATTCATTTTTTTTTGCAGATCTTAGGTCGGTAATTAAATCTGTGAAGGACGATAAAGCAAGAGTTCTGAACCAGTTACGCGGTTTTTTCTTTTGGTTGAAGGTAACTAACTATATACATGCAGTCATGCATATTTTTCGTGCTAATCTTTGCGAAATGAAACCAATTAATTCTCATAACAACTTGTTTATTCCCGATATATGCATATTTTCTGTGCTAATCTTTGTGAAATGAATTTGATTAATTCTCATAACGGCTCGTTTGTCCTCGATATATACATATTGTCTCTGCTAATCTTTGTGAAATGAAAGTGATTAATTCTCATAATGACTCATTTATTCTCGATACATACATATTTTTCGTGCTAATCTTTGTGAAATGAAACTGATTAATTCTCATAGCGACTCGTTTATTCTCGATATATAGTGAGTAATTAATTATCTTAACGACTCGTTTATTCTCGTGGCAGAATGTGTGTCACAGAGGATCATTTGTTCCTTGGAAAGACTCTCTGTGCTTGAAGACGTTACCAGAAACTTCGTATCGAAGTGTTTCGGAGCGATCACGAGGATTGGAGCGAGTGGATCGAGGGAAACCCAGTTCTTCTAAAATGTACCACAAATTGTAGATCGAATTGATGTAATATTTTGGGAAGATCGCTCATCGGGGATCGAGTTGATGTGATATTATGGGAAGATCACTCATCGGGGATCGAGTTTTGTTTTGTAAATAGCCGATCCAGGCAAGGAAACTTGTAATCTGATACTTGTTCTGTAAGGTATCTGTTGATCTTAGTTAATGTAGTGATCTGAAGTTGTGGTTCGTCTTGTATGTTAAAAATCGATGTCTGTGGTATCTATTTGTTTCAAAATGGAAATTTTGCCTTAAAAAAAGATAATTAGTAAAAAACAAAAATCATAATTTTCATCTTATTTAAAATATAAAATTTTAAAAAAAATCGTTATTTTAAAACAAATTTACAGAAGATACAACAAATCCCTAGATCACTTTAGGTTTTAATATACAGAAGTTGTAAATTAAACCGTCTTGTAATTATCCCTAAAATAAACAATTGTTTATGATAATGTAAGGATTACATCTGAGAAGAGAGCAAAGAAAGAAGCAATAGATGGAGAAAAATTCGGCAGCTTGCGCCATGGAATGGAGTATCGAGCTCGAGAAAGCTCTCCGTTCCAGAAACCCAGGTCACGATTCTTCTGAATCACACGAATTTCTGCTTTTTCGTCTTCACTGAAGCTTATTGATTTTACTCACAGAGCTTTCATCAATGGCGTTTCAGGTCGTAGTGTGGAAGCCATACATCGAATCGGGCCGAGACTCGAGCAATGGAGCCGAGAACCAGACCGCACGATTGCTTCCTCTAGGATGCTCGGTTTGATTTCTGGGGAAGACGGGCTCTTCGCCAACACCATCCTCCTCCGGCTCGCCGATGCTTTCAGATCCGGCGACAATGGTGTCAGGCTCGCTGTTGTGAAGATCTTTAGGTCTGAGCTCAGGAACTGTACTGGTAAGGGAAGGAAAGGGAATGGTGGGGTTTTGGGAAAGGCCCCAGTGCAGAACCAAGCTGAGTTGTTGAGGAGAGTGAAGGTTGTGTTTGATACAGGGGATGCAGAGTCAAGAGCTTTGGCTCTGGTTCTGTTTGGTTGCTGGGTGGGTTTTGTGAAGGACAGTGCTCAAATTCGATACTTGATACTTTCCACTTTGGTTTCCCCTGATGATATGGAGGTAATGTGTGCTAATTTGGAGGTGATCCTGTATCTTTTCTGGGTAATTTATACAATCAAATTGTGCATTCTCATGATTACACTCAGTTTCTCGAAAAGAACTCATCTTGCGTGTTAGAGAGCAAAATGTGGTATCTGTAGCTAGATATGTTATGTACTCGTTTTTGTTTAGTCTATGCGTTCTCATGATTACACTCAGTTTCTTGAAAAGAACTCATCTTGTGTGTTAGAGCAAAATGTGGTATTTGTAGCTAGATATGCTATGTACCCGTTTTTTAGTCTATGTTCTTCTTCTTCAAACATAGTGCTTCTGATAAGGATTTATCATCCACTGGGTATATAGAAATGATGCCTATTTTCAAGGTTTTGGAAGACGTTGATCTAAACCTTGGCAGGACCTATTTGATACTATTTGGTGTTACTTTCGACAGGTCAAACCAGCTCTCTATGCTGCAGGATGCTTCTGTGAGTTATCAGAAGACTTTGCTCTTGTTGTTTTAGAAATGCTGGTTAACATAGTTTCATCATGTGAGATATCGTTTGCTGTAAGGTTGGCTGGAGTGCGGATCTTTGCGAAAATGAGGAGCTCATTCTCTATTGCAAATAGAGCTTACAAGGTTATATATCTCTTGACAAAAGGGACATTGCCGCGCATTGATCCAAGTGTCCTTACATTTTGTAATGCAACTTACATAATGAATGGTCATGTTTGATGTTTGTTAATCTATATTAATTCATTGCAGACAGGTTTAAAGCTGGCTTCGGATGCCTCAGAGGAGGATCTTTTGGTTGTGTTGCTGGTTTCACTATCAAAACTCGCTTCTAAATTGTCAGTTTTGATACCTAATCAGGTAGATATTTTGTCGTCTATAATGATTTTGGGTGCATATTTTTGCAGTTCGTGAATTCATTGAAGATATGCTTTACAAGTTACTTTTACCAGTCCTTCGCTTGTCAGAATAGAAATGAACTGAAAATTAATGTTGCATGGGGAGATTATATTGTCTAGTAGGAACAAATGGACTGAATTTGTGTGTTCACAACAATAAAAGATTGATTCTCAACTTTGTGTTATCACTTTTGACTTCTTGATGCAGGTGGAGTTACTTCTCTCATTTCTTTCCCAAGAAAGAACCTTGCGTGTGAGAGAAACAGCCATAAGATGTATGCATTTCCTTCTTCTACAAGGGGTTGTGTATGTTCCTACTGGTGGAACCTTTATCAGTACTCTGTTTAGCACATTTGATGAACGCGAACTTTCATCAGCATCACAACGCCAAGTTACACAGATTTTGCAGAAGGTAATCTCGAGCTTGTACAAATAATTTTTTCTCTTATAACTGGTAGATTTAAAATCTATCAACTATTTTTGGGCAATTGCAGATTCTTTTATATGAGCTACATAATTTACCTTGCATGGAGATGCTAGAATTTACCAATCTGCTTACTACCATTCACAGTGCATCTCAATCTCCAATCTTGTCAAAGAGCCTCTCCGCCATCCGTGCTATGGCCGATATATCAAGCAAACTTACGAGTATACCAGAAATGGTATCTCATAGCATTTGTTCCTCCTTTCAGCCAATGCAACTTATTTCGTTAATTATAGAGCATATGAGCTTATTGGTGAAGCCATTGCCGGATCATGATCACACAGAATCTCAAGTGTCCCAATATGTTCAGAGCCTGCTCGGTATTCTTCTTGCTCTGGTATGTGAACATCCAGATACGGCTACTTTGGTGCTGGATAAAGTTAATGGGTATATAGTAAATTTGCATAATTCTGTTACAAAGCAAGAAGGATTACTGGTTAGTGATATTGAGAAGTTTAGAGGAGAGAAAAGCTTAATCAACATATCAAAACTTATATCTCATGTCTACAAGCTCTTGGTGGCTTGCCTTGAAAATCTCGATGAAATTGGAGGTATTACAACTCAAGTTTTCAACAAAATACAAACCTTGGTCGAAAGTGTGCGTGAATGCATCTCATTTGATGGATATATCAAAACACTTTTCTCAATACTGTTGCATTCTCGAATAATTTGGAGTTCCATTGTTAATGGGAATAAGGAAAATTACAATCTTGATCACCAAGATCCCTTGGTTGAGCAAGAGGTCTTATCTCTTAAGTTTGTGAAGACATTGACAGAGGAGGATTACTGGTATGCTTATAGGGCCGGGACATATGCTGCTTGTCAAGGCTCATGGTTCACAGCTACTTTTATACTTGGACAGTTGATTTCTAAGGTTCAATCAGATTATTGTCGCTGCTGGTTAAAGTCACTTCTTCATTTGGCTCACTCAGAGAGTAAAATGCAACTGCTTCTTTCACCAAAAGAACGGTCTAGTTCAGTGGATTTGATTGAGATACTCAAAACCTCAGCCATGCATTTGAACGTTGATTTCAACGAAATTGACCAAGATATAACTGGGAATATGAATGCTCCTGAGCTAACCAAAATCCTTGTTGGTGCTTACCGTGGGATTCACTCTTCTGGGGAATATTTAAATACCACCACGGGGACATCAAGCCTAGCATTTTGTTTCCAGAAATGGTTTTTGGGTCTAAGAGCAAAGGTAATAAGAACAGTGGTGGAGATACTTGAAATTGGTGATCAAAACATAATTGGCAATGTCGAGTCCTTGAAATCATTGCAGCTGATATCTTTTCGATTGAAGAGGCTAGCGAGTGAGTATGATCTGATGGCCATATCTTTTATCGGCATGGACAATAAAAGTTCAAAAATCATATCAGAACTTGCACTTAGTTGTTCCCTATTGGCCTTCAGCACTGGCTTCTCTCTTTTCATCCCAAGCCTACCGGAGTACTCAGAAGATTGCCCACAACCAGTTCTGCTTCAGAACTTGATTGTACGGTTGAAGCATATCGATTGTGAAACTAGTAAGACTATTAATTTGCTCTTAGAGGTCACTGGGCAGCCCAAGAACTGTTTACACTTGCAATCCAGAAACCAACCCCTGAGTATCGGTTCTGAAGCCAGACATGTCCAAACCATTTGTAACCACGCCATTTCAAGCGTGGCTTGCTTGCAAAACAAGGCAACAACGTTGGCACAGTGTGAAGATTTACTATCCATAATCATCAAGGATGGTCTGCAACTTCTATTGGACATCGTTCTGAAATGGATTCACGTACCGTTTCAAATTCCAAAGTACTTCCTTAAAGTAAGGTATGTCAAATAGTAATGAAGCTCAAGCTCTTGACATTCCTCGATCTCATGTATGATCTGACCTTTCCTAGCTAGATTCTAATTTTTTTCAAGTTGATTTCAAAATACAGGCCTTGCATCGGGTCAGAACTCTTCGCCTCCAGTGCAGACAGTAGCAACTCGAACTCAATATTGATCTCTCCAGGCTCCCACCTATCTTTAAATCTCTGCCTGCAAGTTCAAAACCTGCCATCAAATCTCAAACCTAGATTGGCCAAGCTATACTGCATACTTTCTTGTAGAGCATCCTCACAGTCAAGACAAAACAAAGGCAGCGTGGAACAATATAAACCTTGGGAAGCTGAAGACTTGGTAGAGATGAACGAAAAGCTGCTAAGGTATGTTACAGAGCGTTCAAAAAAGATAAATGGTAAGCGTCGCAGGAGTGATGATGAAGAGGTTGACGGGTTTGCAGGTTTTGAACTGAATGAGAGACGGCAAGGGTTCTCGAGTTGTTTGATCGATGTTTCGAATTTTCCAATAGGGTGTTATGGAATCAGATGGCTTAGCTGTTGTGTAGATGATCAAGGTTCTTATTGGAGCCTCCTTCCTCTGAATACTGGACCTGTGTTCACAATTCAAGGTTCTTCAAGCTGATTGGCTAGATTTGGTTTCAGATTGGTAATTGAGTGTAGATACAAAGATTAGAGTTTGAGTCAGCTACTTAGATTGATAAAACAAAACATGTGATGTATATTAGTAAGGTATAAACGATCGAATCGAGTTTAAATTTGTTGGCAGTTGACTCAAGCTAGAAAACAATTGATTTGCTCAAACAAGCTTATAGTTATGTAGTTAAGTTAAGCTCCACTCATGTAGTGAAGTGTAATTTCTCATAAAAAAAATAGTTAAATAGGATTTAATTGAGTTGAGTTCATGAGTCTATCGAGTTTTGAAAGTTTGTGCTCTAATCCAGTTCATTCATTAAGCGAGATCAACCTTTCCCAAGCTTTGGTTGGGCACAAGTCAATGTTAAATTATCGAAAATATTTAAGGGTTTAGGGTTTAACGAATCGAGTTGGAATGTTTGATTGGTACTGCACAATATATTCATTCAAAAAGACAAAAAGACCCGAAAATCGAAGAAAAAAACAGTGAAAAGATCCGTAACAATCAGAAATTTCATTCTGAGGAAAAAAAGGATCCGAACACGCTTGCTTGGAACGAGCAAGAGACCAAAAAAGATCAGCTTTCTTATGATTCTCTTTATGAATCAGCATTTCAATTTTCTCTTCTTTTCTTTTCTCATCACAATTTTCCCAGCATCCAAACACCACGCCCTCCAAAACCCGCTGCCACGTCCTCTCTTTTTCTCAGCGATTTTCCCTGAAAATCCGAGAAACTTTGGCTCACCGTGTCGCCGTCCCATCGTTGTCTGCGTGTGGATCCTTTCATTCGGCGCACTATAGCCCCACCCGGCGCAATTTAGCGCCCACCAATTTAAATTATTATTATTTTGTTTACGTTTTTCAATTTTGTCGAGGGAATAAAGGTAAGGGGCATTATCGGAAAGTCTGTCGAGGACTTTCTGTGACTTGTCGGAAAAAAGGCGTATATGGATAATTAAAAAAAGCATAAAAATAGAAACTATTCCTAAAAAGAATAATTTAATTCATTTTTTTCTTCAAAAATAAAATAAAAACGGAACCTGTCAACAGTTCCGTTTTGTCTTTGTTTTGACATGTGCTTGGTTAATCATTGTTTTAGTTCCGATTACCTATCTGGCTGATTATTTATCACTCATGTAATTCAATCTAAATATGCCCTTGGTAACTCGAGCTATTTTGTTTAAATTTTTCATATGATAAAACCCTTACATGCTATATACAATCTTATCATTATTATTATTATTATATCTTCCTTTCTTTTGGCTGTCTTCAGATCCTCATTAACATCTTTGACAAGTGATGATGTTCCAGTATTATACTCACCTGTGGCATTCCAAAATGCCGCACTTTCTTCTCCAGAGGTAGGCGTAAACCTTGTGTACTTTACAGTTGCACAAGATGTGACTTGCAAAACTTATAAATTACTTATGGAGGGCTCGTTAGTTTTCTTGCTTATTAGCGCAAAGGAAAGAACATTAGTTTAGCTGTTGTCAAGCGCATCTTGTGGTGATTTCTGTTGAGTAAGTATATCTTACAGGGGCTGTGGAGAGTTCCAGTTTTTGACCCTTCTCTTCTCTGTCTCTCTCAGAGTATTTTTCTAGGAACCTTCATTTCCCGTAGTTATAAACTGTTAATCTGTGCTGGGGTTGTTAGTGTCTTGTGTCCCTATAATAATATTCTTCATGCACAGTGAAAACTTTCATCTTACCGTGACTAAGAATGGTCCTCTTTCCTCTAATGGCATACAGTGATGCCGTAGTGTTAGATAGACCTAATAGTTCTGGTAATACATTTTGTTGCTCACTTACATTGTTGGACCTCGGGTTGCAGGTTAGATGCATGGCAATGAAAAAGGCTGATCAGACAGTTACTCCAAAAGGAGGAGCCAGTGCAAGTGACGGTGAATCCTTCCAAGATTCATCTCCCAATCTCTTATGTAGCATTGAAATCAAGGATACATATATACCACCTTGGATTGTTTGTGGTATTTGCACACTTGTACAGCCTGAAGGAAAGAGTTTTGAGGCGAGGTATGACGATTTCTAGCAACCTTTCTGATTCTATGTACTATTCCTATCTTAATTAAGCATATAAAATTGTCATTTCTTTTATCTAAAATTATATTTGTCAACGTAGCTAGCAAGTGGAAAATGTGTGAAACTAAAAATAGTCTGCGGCTGATTTGTCAACCGCTTTTTTTGTTGCATATGGAAATTTATGTTTTGTGATATCATCTCAAGTTTTGCACCCGAATGGCCGAATATAATACAATGAACTTTATGTTGATTTTGTCAATCTCCTATCTATGCAGATTCATACTACCAAACAACACCTTAATTAAATTAGTCGATTCACATTATGCTTTCTTTTCTCACCTTGCAGGACTATTTATTATAATTATAACTTGACAGATAATTTGTTTTTATTTTTGGTGGTTTTGCAGCTTTACAACAGACCCCACAACAACTGCCCTGAACATTGCTCTGGTGACAGCCTGTGAAAAATCCGACTCCGCACAAGACGAGAATAGTTTCGGCATTCCAGAAGCCATAGTTACTCCCCGATTGAGCACGGGTTCATTAAAGGGCTTGAAGTACTCCAATGGTTCTTATACAGCTTCTCTCTCACCTACATGACCTTTTGTTTTCATGATCACGGATTTTGATTCTAGTTCTGAATCGAATCTCATCAAGTTGGATACGAACTCAGAACCCTCTCTAACCCCAACTCTTTCTTGTTATGAGTTGCATTGTAAGTCAGCCCAAGCTGTCTCAGTATATTCTTGTTATGTGTATGTTTTTCTTCTCAGTATATTCTATTTGTCAAATTGATGAAGAAATATGACACTTGTTTTGATACATGGAGCATTCAGCTCAATTAAGCTGCAGCTATACAATACTATACCATTTCAAACTGAATATTTACCATGACAACGAGAAGAGTAAGAAAAGAAAAGCTTGTTACAATGTTAACAAACAGGAAGTGCCTCCCTAAACCCAATACTAAAATTACCCTGCTGGCTCTTTTTACCCAAGTCAGCATTCCCATTTTGCATCATAGCCACAAACTCATTGTAATCTATGCGCCCATCCTGAAAGAAATGCAGAGAAACGTTAAGTGACATGAACCCAACTTGTAATCGGACATGAAACAATCTGAGACTACTTACATTGTCTTGATCAGCTTCTTGGCTCA
>JAYMSU010000585.1:0-13093 GCA_036897765.1 Erodium chrysanthum | reverse complement strand
GCTCACGCAATGGACACGGACGAAAGTGCCAGTCTAACATAAGAAGAGGTTGAGACTGGAGAGAGAAGAGAAAAACGTGGATGGCTCCCACCCGAACAACAAGAACTTTCGGTTGACGTGGATTCAAGATATATTTAACACAAACAATAATGCAGATGCTTAGTTCGGAAAAAACAAGGTAGCAAGTAGTGAATTGGTTAAGGTAAAGAAATAACCTGATCCGGCTGCAATGGTCTCCCACCTCTTGCAACCGTGTACTTCAACGTAGTCGGCCAGTTTACGATCTTCCTCGGCCGACCAAGCTCCTCTGTTGGTAACTTTGTTGTTCTTAGGAGCCATCGAAATAGACAGAGTAACTGTGAGAACACGTGACTGAGAAGAGACAGTTTGTGAAGTTTACGATGTGTATGTCTTGGGACTTGGAGGGAAGAGAGAGAATTTAAAAGGCGCAGTAAGTCCAACGTCGATCTCTATATATCTATCTACCCTTCTCCATCGAACCAGCCATCTTCCTCAGCTACCGGTTTACTTCTATAGACTATATGGGAAAGGCGGTTACTCTGGGCGATATGGTCTTGAGCGACTTAACTTTATATTTAATTCGATATTCTTGTATACATTATTCGATAGTATTTAACTTAATTTGATTATTGTGTAAAAAATGTAAAATAATACATACATATATATGAAAATTTTAACTCGATTAATTAATCTAACTTAACTGGATTTCCTATTATTTCAAAAAAAAAAAACTGAATTTCTTATTAGTTTAATAAGAGCTATTATATTTATATACCACATTTATAACAAATTTAACTTAAATGAGGCCCGTCTTGGCCCAGTGGTCAAGAGGCCTTCTCATCTCCATGAGGTCAGAGGTTCGAATCTTAGTGGATGGGTGGGGTTGGGGTTATTTGTACATACTTATGTTTGTCATTGTTTGTCGTTGGTATTGCTGTCTTAGGTATTCCCATGGTACGCCTAGTGCGTCATTGTTTGGAGTCTGTAATGTTTGTCTTATGCTTCAGTACGATGTTATGTATATCTTCATGGTTGATATAAAAAAAATGTGTGGCATTTCTTCAAAAAAAATCTTATATTTATAACAAATCCAACTCAATAGAATTTCCAAAGGCCAACCCTGAGTCTGAACTACGTTGTTAATAGAGCATGTCGTCCAATCTAGTTTAGACGACGGAGTTTCAAAGTCACGTCGTTCAAGGTAAAGCAATTACTGCCTAAACCCCGTCTCGTTAAAGTTGAAAACTACGAGAGTAACAGCCGTAAAAGTTTCACGTCGAAAATATGAAGATTGTTTACTGCTCGATACGTATCATGAAACTTTTAAATTGATTTCTAAATAATATCAGAATTAAATATAAAGTAGATAGGTTCGTCACTTGGTAATAAATCGATCCACATGTATTCATTAAGATGCTTTCAAACTAGTTGGGACTTTGTTTTGTCTGCATGGAAAGCGCGAGAAGTGGAAATAAATTGGCATTAAGAAAATGTGGGTCACGTGCCTACTGGCCATTTCCATAATGGTGAAGGCTATAGCTGCAAATCTCGTGATATGAGTCCTCACAAGTTGGCATGTTCGGTGCACGATTATTTTTCTGAATTAATTAAGGTAGACTGAGTGGTCTATTTAAATCTCTGTTTCGTTACATAATAAAAAATAAAATAAAATAACTAATTTTAAGAAGTATCTCAGAATTGTCCCTATTTTTTAAGTATGTAAAATCATAAATACATAATCGTAAGAATCAAATGTGGCTCATTTGCTATTTTGCTTACTGGTCATATATTAATACAACATTACTCATTCACAAAGAGGGTAATATTCTCGTCAAAAAAAAAAAGAGGGTAATATTTGTCTTTTTTTTCCCTCTTACAATAAAATTCAATTGTGCCAAAATCCTATGTGTTCTCATTTGTTTTTAGTTTTTCATAATTAACTTATTAATGTTTAAGCTTTCATCCAAGTGTTCCCATTGAAACTGACGTGCTTGTTCGGTAGTTTATCTAGCAACAACGTCTCAATTTAATGGTTGTTTGTTTCTAGACACCGCGTTTTCGGTATTCGATCCTCAGTTGGTGGGTTGTTCTCATCTCAGGGTACTTTCTTCTTCTCCTCCTCGTCCTTTCTCCACAATCACCCTGCCTCGTGAAGGTGCAAACACAAGTAGGTCTTGTGGGGCTTTGACACGTGTGATTGGAGCGGAACCACAAAGTGTTCAGAGGCCGTGTGAACACTTTTATTTATTCGGCCGAATCTAAATCTAAAAGTCGGATTATCAGAGCTTTTGGTCCGATTCAATCGGGGAATTTCGGCCCGGAAGCATTAGAACTTGAAATTAACATTTTGGGCTTTCAATTATGCAGTTAGGCCCAACCATTTAGTAAGTAAACTTCATTGCCCGTTGGGCCCAATTCCATGTGATTTAGATCCATTAAGGAGGTTCGTATTCGCTGTGGCCGAGGCTGAACCGTACCGAAGTTGGTCCACCTACCGAGACCGTCTAATTACTGTTGCTGTATAAACATGTTTTAAATGGAGATCATATGATTTTTGGTAGTTCTGGTGGAAACATTATGTTCTGACCAGTGTCGATTACGTTAGATCGGAGAATCGTGAATCCTTCAATAGGTTGTTTAATTAACAACAAAAGTTATATTCAAGGAGGGAATAGTTCTAAGTAACATGGTATGATATGATAAAACAAAAAGAACTAGATCAACAAGTATTAGAGTTAAAGGGCAAGGTTACGTCAGTCTCAATACCCACATCCACCTGACCAAACCTCTACGACTCAACATAACACTTTTCGCAGTCCAAAAGCCTCATCAAGCTCTGACGACAAATTCTCCAACCCTAAAAGGGAACGAATTGAGATGACATACTCGGTGTGGCTCTCGCAATAAACTCCCAACCAACTCTGTGCTCCTGTTCAAAATAGGCGACATCCAGACCACGCCCATCACGGGATGGTCCAATCCCATCTCCTATTTGGTTGCGTACGCCAATTCAGGCCCGGATGTCGCTGTAAAACTTAATTCTTTTACTGGCTAAAATTTATACTATTTTTGTAATTCAAATCTATTCATTCTCATATTACAACCCATACTGCACAACTATAAATATGTATATTGCTTTATAAATATCTTGAAATCTAAAACTACAAACAAACGAGATCACATACGATACTTACACTTGTAAGGTTAGCATCATCTAATTTGGGTCAAAAAATATGAATCTATACATTATTCGATAATCATCTTAAAACCTCACGACACAATCTTTTAAGTCGACCTAACTTAACATGATATGAGAGCTAACCTTTTGACATGATATTACAACACACATGGCACAATTATACATCTATATACCGTTTTATAAATATCTTGAAATCAAAAACTACAAACAGACAAGGGTATGCTTGAGGATGTTTATCCTATGAGATCGCATGTTATACTAAGGTTAGCATCATCTAATTTGAGTCGAAAAATATGAATCTACACGTTACTCGATAATCATCTTAAAATCTCACGACACAATCTTTTAAGTCGACTTGATTTGACATGATATGAGAGCTAAGCCTTTGCCTCGAACAGCTCAAACTCATCTGTAATTCCACGAAAAAAGTCTCATCCAAGTCGCTATCGTTCCTTACGGTCACCTGTGATGATTATAAGACCGTTTGGGAGACACGCGAAGCCTGTTTCTCACACACAAATCACAATAACAATTTTAACAGTAGAGTGGTCCACACCACACCACGACAAGACAAGAATCCATAGATGAACACAGAAATAATGGTCCAGCTTTGGAGGTCAAAACTGTGCATAGCTATAGGACCTCCTACCACTTCAATGGAGGGCAGGAAATTGATGAGCATGAAAGCGATTTCTTCTTGCGACGATGTGAGGTCTCAACCGTAGCGATATTATTCGCTCGTGCGAAAAATATCGTATTCTTATTAGAGCTCACGCAATGGACACGGACGAAAGTGCCAGTCTAACATAAGAAGAGGTTGAGACTGGAGAGAGAAGAGAAAAACGTCAACGATAGAGTTGTAGTTAGGATGCTCAATAGTGAATTATGGATTCGTCGGTGTTTTTCTTCTTCTTTTTTACTCTATTGTCATAATAAATAAAAAAAGTATGCAACTTGTCATGTGTCAGGTAGAAATTATGTTGATGTCAAGAGTCGAATTCAGGTAGAAATCCGGAGAACGTTGCACATAGATGCTCTCTTTGACATCTAGCTATGCGCCTACCGTCCACGGCACCCACCACATTAGAGTTTGCCGACTCTAAAATGTTGAGGTGCAGAGAAAGAGTCGACACAAAGCGAATTCTCTGATTTTAAAATCTTCATCGATGTTTGTCTATTAGGGATTGGCGGGTGGTCGATGAGTTTTCTCACCTCCTTGAGGTCAGGGGTTCGAATCTCATTAAAAACAAGTGTGGGGGTGAAGGTTATACTTAGCTATGTTAGATTATGATTTCCTGCTTTCTCGCGGGTCGAAAAATAAAATAAAATCTTCATTGATGTCAGGGGTCGACGAAACACTAATCGTCCAAATAGACTCCAACACATATCCTCTAGAACTCAAACCAAAAACGTATACGCATCGTTGAACACCCTTACAATCTGTAATCGATACATTCAACATTTTTCTTACGTGATCGATGAATTTTCCGCTCTATATAACCTTAACGATTAGTTGACACGTGGACGTCCATATGTAGTTGGGACTCAATAAATTGACAAGTATTGATGCATGCGTGTGCTTCTTTCGGTTCGACGAAAGGTTGCATGTGCATGTAAGTGTCTGCATTTACTTCTCTTTATTGTTTGTTAGTTGGATGCGTTACGGTCAAACAATCTTCAAACTCAATCATTCATATATCGGTTCAAACTTAACCGTATAATTAACACATAAAACAATCTGTCCATCTCAACCTTAATTAAGGGTTTGTTAAGTGGTTACTATTTCCATTACTAAACCATTTTAGTCGTCTTAAATTAATCATCGTGCAAACCCCCTACAAACCCTTAATCAATATAGTTGTGTTGTGTACATCATTCATTGATAGTCTATGATGACAAAATTTATCGAAATATGTCACGTGTCGGAAATATGTACAGAGACTAATATATTGAGGCCTTAATATGGTAGAGAGTCAATCTGAGTTGGTCTATGACTTGTCTGTAATCTCGACCTTGTGATCTTTTGCTCCGTTTGTAGATGTCATATTCTACTATGACCCACGTGTAGTCCAGTCCTACACGTGAAATGGAATGTTAGAGGAATTCACTGGTTGATAAGTAGATTGAGGCCTTCATCTATCAGTTTGAGATTTTTATTTGGATCGAGATTTGACATGGAATCAAAGCTAATCAGATTAGGTCCACGACCTGTTTGTCACCTCCACCATGTGACATTCAGTTCCATAACTAGTCAGTTCGAGCTCGAGTCGAATTTGAGCTCAATATTGGACTCGTTTAACAAACAAGCCGAATCTCTCAAGGCTCGATAGGCTTGCGAGTCGAGTCGTGTAATATTTAATAAAATTTTAAATTTTTTATCGAATAGTTATAAATAAAATTAGTTCAAGGTGAATTCGATTTCAGTATTTATTTTTAAATCGAACTCGAACTTGATTATATAAACTCGTTCAAGCTTAAACAGAGTTAAACCCTGATAAACCTGATCTCGATTTGCTTAGCTTACACTCTAGTTTGGATTTATTTTAAACTCGATTCGACTTGTTTATACTCTCATTTGTTTACTGGTTTGAACCTCATCTTTCTCGAACACCCGTTATAACACGTATCGAACCGATATCGTCACCGACTCGTACCAGATCAACTGGCCCCTACATGTTAATCACTGGTTTGAATTTGGTGATCGTTCCCAGTACCGTACCAATAATACAGATCTGACAATGCCTTGTACCCCAAGTTTGGTCGTCTCTAGGTCACGAAGCTTGACCACTTTTTTCTCCACTAGCCTCTTTATTGCTCTGTACTGTGCTACAATTATTTCTTTAATTAATCCTCACAAAATCTCACGTTTTATACCAAGAATAAATAAATAAATAAAAATCTCTACCCAAATTATTTTATTTTATTTTATTTATGATGATCGTGTAATCTTGTGTTTATATTATAATATTTTTGTCTAACGACAAGATCCTAAATAGCGATTTTGTTGATCATTAGATTATGAATTAATTAATTAGGATTTAAGTATATATTACAAAAATGCCATGTGGTTTCTTTGAGCTTTATTCGAAGTGGCTTTAATTTCTTGCTTTGCATGAGAGCTTCGAGTCCCATGGCCAACTCATCAATCCACGTGTTTCTAACATTTGTGTGAGCTGGTTTCAACTTTTATTACTAGTCACCTTTTTTTTAACAATTATTACCAATCACTTAATCTTGAGGGTTATTTACATTAATTATCATGATTTTGTTTTTTCCTTTTTTAATGCATGCATGCATCGCGTGTAAGCTCGATAATATTATTTTAATTATTGTTTCTCCATCCAAGATAAAATTTATTATTATTTGCTCCGATAAAAAATTAATCACTAAAAGTCATCTTTACGTAAGTTCAGTTTAAAACGTGTTATTATATTTTCGGATTTTCACGTTTATTAAGTCAACTTTATTAATTAGATGTGATCTTAACTTATTAACAGATCGAGTTTTGACGAGTCGTCTCGAATATAAATCGTTAAACATTCATTTTGAGTTCGTTACATTGAGATGGAACATAATTCGTTTAATAGACGAGTCGAATTAGTATATTTAATTGAATATATAATTAGTTTAATAATTTTGTATCTAATATTTATAGGAAAATAAATTAAGTAAGCGGAATCAAACTAGAACTTAAGTATTTATTTTCAAACTGAACCCGAGTTTGACTATATAGGCTCGTTTATACCACATCGAACATATTTGTTTCCGGTCGAACTGAGTCCTGACAAATTTAAACCTGACTCGGCTTGATTCAAACCCCTCTATTACAAGTACCTAGTTATTGTTATTTCTTTCCTATCTAGGTTTATATTCTCAATATTTTGTTGCAATTTTAAAAATAAAACGTGTATGAGAAATAGCTTAAAAATCCTAATAATTCCTACAGAAAAGTTAAGAATGGAACGAAATATCAAAAAGACACACTCACAAATCGAAGACAGCAAATAAATCCAAGGTTTTTTTTTTGATAAAATAATAAATCCAAGGTTAGATCTTGATTAATTAAATAATTACAGTCACCATAATATTAGTTTTGTTTATGAAAATATATAAGGCCAGATTTAAAATCTCTTTAAATAGCCGGGTTGAATAATCATATTCGCTAAAATAACAAAACAAAAAAAAACATTCAGAACAAATATTGGCTTTAAAAAGCCTTGATGATATTAATATTGCAATCCAAAATTTTAACCTTTTCTTGATATATATTATATATTCAATAATTGAATAGAAAAAAAAGATATATACTTATTTGACCCGAAAATATTCCTTCAGATAAAGAAAAAGAGATTGCTAATTTCCCTTTAGTCCTTTTCCTTGTCACATCACATACCTTTTAATTTTAATGAAAATTAAATACTCAATAATAATATGAAGGAAAAATAAACAATTGATAAAAAATTTGAAAATTGCTCTAAAATTCTCAGATTTAATAAAAATAAATATGGCTCTTAACTAATAAATTTGATTTTTTAAAAAATATAAACTTTAATACATATATAATTGATTTAAAAAAAATAACAGCTAAAGTTGATGGTAAATGATTGAAGATAAGCCAAAAGATGAGGAAGTGGCTTTAAAGGAGACACACTTGTGTCACAGACTCACAATTGTGTTGCATGTTTGTGCATCCAATACACTTTCATGACTCTCTATCTTATTAGTCAATTGTGTAAATGGATATGATAATAAACATAAAGTTTTTGACATAGCAAATACAATGCATCTTTAGTTAATTATATGCTTGGGTTGTGGGAATCAAATTAAAGCATAAAACCTAATCTTAAAAGGGATTGACTCATAACCCTCTTTAGTTCAATGCCCACATATTCTCCATGTTTGCTAAAAGTGTTTATGCAAGAAAAAATTCAAGATTTATATAGAAAAAGAATAAAAGTATCTTAAACATTTATTTTCTCATGTATGGCCTGATCTAGGGGTGTATAAAATTATTCGCAGACTTGATTTATTATTGAAAAGTGTCTCCACGTTAAAAACCTATAAAAAAAATCAATTAATAAGTATATACTGAGGTATCTATCTATTAGCTTGACTTTTTTGGATAAGATTAAGCATTAACATAATATTATAACTAATTTGGTTCGACACACGGCTAGTTTGTGATCACTTTCGTCCTGTGATCTTCTGACGGATACACAGATGTCCAGTCTTGATATGACTCACGTGTATAAGTGTCATTCTATACGTGAGGGGACTGTTAGGTCATACATTGATGTCTTCATTATTAACTTGAGCTCTTAGGTGAGATCGGGTTTTGACCCTCACCCACTAATTTATTCGATTCGCAACCCAAATGGGTGTGTAGTCTGTAAATTAGGGATCGGGAGATTCCAATCTGCAGATGACCCAATCGACCCACAATTTGTTATTATTCTACCCATATTTATGTCTTAGTCCATCCCTCTCAAGCATACATCCACCAGCCTAAGAAAAACTATAGTTTGTTAACCAGCAAAAGAACAATATTTTCGGGGAAATAACGTAAATAAATAAAATAAATATTTATAAATTCATAACTCAAAATTTCATTAACCGATCACAATCTGATCTATCCGCAATCCATATAAATATAATCCACCTAATGTTCTCGCTATTATCATATCATTTATTTTTATTTGAACACTCCAATTTTCACATTCTATTTTACATCACACTTGTTTTACTCTCAACTAAATTTGCTTAAGGAAAGTTTCTATAGAATCAAACATAGGATGCTATTTTGAGGTCACATAGTATTAGGTATGAGGAGTGATGATTAACACTAAACATGAATACCATAATTGTATTTTCTTAACCTGTCATGTTGGCATGTTAAGTTGAATGTGGACCAATGAGAATGAGGCTTTATATAAAATCCAATATTGTTATGTATTTATCTGTCAAGTGTTTAAGCTACATTTGTCCTCAGTCTCTTCATTGGTCCTTGTCAACAGTGATCTCATGTGTAGTGTCTCTCCACCATCATTTTATTTATTTTATTTTATTTTTCTAAGCATTCTATTTTAGAATAAATCACACAACTAATTAGTCAAGCTTACACACCTGTACATGGACCATAATTTTTATATGTGAGGCATAAAACTTAGATCTCTAGAAAATGCTAGGTGTCCAATATCAATATAACAGGACATATACAAGAAGTTTGACAATATAGTTCATGGATTAATATTATATATCAATTTTAATTATTATTATTTTCTCATGTGAATAGAGAAAGGACAAAAGGGGTATAATGTGATTTTTTTATTCGAATGGTTTTGATATCTTTGTTTATACAAATTCTATCAATAATAAAACGGTAAATTTTAACGTAACCCTATTTTTCCTGCATATATACTCTAGATTTGATGAAAGTAACTATTATTGTAGTCAATTTTGAGTGAACATCACTCGCACACCACTGGCGCACACGTTAAATAACTTAAGACAAACAAACACTTGTAAATTAACAAAACAAAGTTTATTATTTTCACCAATATTCGAATCTTGATGACCACCCGGTCAATAGGTTAATAACTCTCTTAACCACCAGACTAAATAGATATTAGAATATGTTAGTTACCCCGATTTCTAAGTATCTCACTGTTTATCCAATTTTTAAAGAAAATCGTACTGAGATTAATAATCACAAGAAAACCAACTTTTGAAGTAAAAAACTGAAAAACATTGACATTTTAATAAGATTGAATGGTCAAGATAAAATAATTTCTTAATGATATAACTTTGATTTATCTTTTACTATACAACCATTCTTTAAAATATGAGTTATTGGATAAATAATTTTTGAAAGTCCAAATTAATTTTTAAAATATGCTGATTTTCAATTGAATATTACCCGTCGAATCGATGCAGAGTTAGTTCAACGATCAGATAATACCCAACTACTATAATTAAAACATAGTCTCAGATATTTGTACTGGCAATTACATATTGCCTGTGAATCCCCCAACAAGTAGGGTGTAGGGGAGGTGTCCTTAGTATGACCTTATGGACATATCACAAGTGGAAAATGTGTAGGAAAGGACTTGTAATTGTGTGTTGTGTGGATAATGAAAATGATATTATATAGACTTATGGTATATGGTAGTGATTGAAGTGTCTAGGTTTCAAATTATTAATGGTCTCATCATACCTAATCCCTAATTTGTCACTTGTTGCCCTAGCCCCTACATCCTTGTTCACTTCCTTGTTTAGGTCAGTCAAAACTTCACCAAACTCCTTTTAATTTTCTCCATAAAAAATAGAATATACCTGTCGAAATAAATGTTTTCTAGCTTCAGTTTTGAATAATATCGAACTATTGGTGTGGTAAGAGTAGCCTCTGTGAAGAATTTCTCTATGGTTAGCCGAGTGAAACGTCGAGGAGGGAAGAATTGAAGGGAGAAATGTTTTATTCGACTCTAGATTTTTGACACTTTAATACAAAGCCAATCATGTTCTAACACATGAGTGTCACGTCGACTCTTTTAAGTTTACGATGACTTTGTGCCGAATGTTTTGTCTTCTCTCTCATACTTTGGAGTCCACTTACCTACGTGCCGAACAGATTATCCCCCTACCAGTCCTCATCGTAACCGGAACAAAAAAGTACCCTCGATTTTTTTTTATTTTACAATTATTTTTTTTAGAAAATGAATGAAAAATAAAAAGATGCTCATTCAAAGTAGTAGACATTATACTTTAAAAAATAAAATAATTTGTATCTCTATTTTTTCAAATATCAAATATTTTCGTTTAGATTATATGTAGAGAGCGATATTTTATTCATATTTTTTAATACAAGGGTATTCAATAATTATACATAAAAATAAACTATTTTTCACCCATTCATTATTATTATTATTATTATTATCATTTAAATTTCAAATAAATAAAAATCATCATTTCTTTTGGATTTTATATATTTTTTAGTTCAAAAGAAAAAAAAACTATAATTTTTTATAAATCGGGAAACGTTAAAATAATTTTCAGTCAAGTCCATCAAATATAACTAACTGTGCAATTTAAGAAGAAGTTTACAAACCCAATTTGCACCCAATAAATTTGAAACACACATTTTTGTTCCTCTCAAAACATCAGAGTATCGATCTACTCGACCCCAAAACTCAAATATTGATTGTTACTTGAAATATCTCTCACGTGTAATTCAACTACTACCCTAAGCTACTCAACAACATTGTGAGCACAATTTCTTGACTAATCGATTTATGTCCATTCAATGAGAAAATATAGAGCATAGAGCCAATTAAGTGGGGTTAATGTCATTTGTGCTTAGCATAAACAGCTTGCATCCAATTATAATTTTCTTTAATTTCAACCCCCAAAATGCATACTTCAATTATTACTTCCCTCACTTAAGATAAACAAAAATGTTAGTTACATTGACACATCCTAATAAATGAGATTAATTTTTGGGACAATGACACATTATATAGTTTAATTTTGAACCCAAATCAAATTACATTTTTTTTAATACCAAATCATATTAAATATAACTAGACTATTTCGTTTAAATTTGATTTCACTGTCAATAAAAATCCGAAAAACTATTTTTCGGAATGATAAAACTGTCCTTCGATAAAGAAAATAATAATATATTTATGACCATAGTATGTATATTTTGATCATTTCACAAAAATTAGCGGAGTTACGTTTGTTTATACGAAACAATAATTCAAGATCGTAACCAGATGAGTTTGAATCTTAACTTTTATAAATTAATTTAAGTTTAAAGTTGATCGTTATAACATGTAATTCCAGTGTGTTTCAAGGAAGTGTTACTTTATTAGGCTATCAAATCCGCATAAACCCAAGAATCCGTTATAAGGTCTTAAGCCATATGAATGTAAGAAAAATAGTGACACCTTTTAAATTATTTAATAAATATTCCAATCAAAATGCTCTCATTGCATTTTGATACTAAGAACAATGATATTCCATCAAAAAAAAAGAACAATGATATGATGATGATAATAAAATAAAGTGGAGAAAAAAGAAGGTGGAGTGACGTCACAAAATAATATGCTTTTGACAAAGTATGCAATAAATAAAATAATAAGGAGAAAAAGAGAGAAATAATTAGCGCATAATTTAATTTCCCATTTAAAACAGATTTGGGAGAAGTGTAGCAGTAATATTCACATCATCACATGACACATGGTGCTACCAAAAGCAAATTTGCAATTGCTGTCCAGTCCTTCTACTTCCCCATAATTTCCAAAACAGCTGATTGAGAAAAAAGCAGCAGGAATCGTCAATTTTGCTAAATGGAGGGACCAATGAGCAAAAGGGGGGAAAAGTTGAGAACAAGGTGCTGTTTGGGTTCTTCAATAGTACTCCCAGAGAAAAGGTTCTTGTTCTCGTTGTTGATGGTGATGATGATGATGATGGTCATGGTCATGGTCATGGTCATGATGATGATGATCGTGATCGGCTCCGATGAACTGCCACGGCGAGGAGAACTCGCCGATCTGGTGGCCGACGACGTCAAGCAGATCGGGGAGGTCGAAGAACGTGTCGTCGTTGTTGACGGTCGACGGAGAGTTGGAGGTCGTCGACGAGGCCTGGGTGTCGCGTGAGGTCACCGTCGCGGAGGGCGAGTGGGGGACGGGGAGTGTGGCGGCGGCTTTGGCGGCGGCGATTTGGATGTCTTTGGGGGAGGTGGTGGCGGGGCGAGGAAGGTCCGGCGCGAGCTCAGGGAAGTTGAGAAACGCCGAGCGGCCTTTGATGGCCAGCGCCGCCACGTCGTGGACGCGAGCGGCCATTTCGGGGGTGGGGAATGTGCCGAGCCAG
>JAYMSU010000584.1:0-13100 GCA_036897765.1 Erodium chrysanthum | reverse complement strand
AAATTTTCGATAAAAATTATGCGCGTGGTTCTTTCGGGCGCGTTGCCAGCCGCTGTTATTGCTTTCAGCTCCAACAACATGTCAGCTCTTGCTGATCTCAACAAGTTTGAGGCTAACACGAGAGGCGAATTCGGGATAGGATCAGCTGCTCAGTTTGGTTCTGCAGACCTCAGGTTCATTTTGTTCTTCACTATGTGCATATTGTAAAGATACTTCGGTTTGGCTAAATTTGATCTCTTGTTGATTTCTAGGAAAGCAGTCTACACAAATGAAAACTTCAGGTGATTGATTACACATCCTGGTTTGTATAATGTAGCTTTACTTATGACTAATCAACTTGAATGCTGATACAGAAGAGCCAATTTCACATCTGCTGATATGAGGGAGTCTAATTTTAGTGGATCAACATTCAACGGCGCGTACCTTGAAAAGGCTGTTGCATACAAGGCTAATTTTTCAGGTAAGTTCCACTTCCATTTACATGTAGCATTGACATAGCAACGTATAAACCATAGCAGTGATTGGCATCACATTACATTCTGTAAACACCAATTTAATCACAATGATCAAAACCCTGAAGTTGTAAGTAAGGGTTTCAACTAATGGGTTGAAATAAAAATGGGAGCTTTATTGAGGTCTAGTTAGATATGTGTAAAGGAATTGTGAATGTGATCAACATTGATTACCTTTCTGGTGGATAAGAAACTTCCCATTTCCATAGGCATCATTCTGAAACTTGGGTTATTAATGGATTGTTCAAAGATAGCTGCTTTGGCCTTCTTCTTCTCTCCCTTTTGCTGGACCTCATCATAGCTTAGCTTCAAGCACCAAGCCATGCCCATTTCTGATTATTTTCTTGTGTCATATTTACAGGTGCTGATTTGAGTGACACATTGATGGATCGCATGGTACGCTTTAATAACTCATTGTTTGATTCAAATAAGACACTGAAAATCATGTCTTGAATCCAATTTTGGGTTCATTGTTTGATTCAGCCTGATTATGTATTGGCCATGAACTATCATGATGAGCTAATGATGTCAATGACAAAAAAATCAGGTTCTCAATGAAGCAAATCTGACAAATGCGGTGCTGGTAAGATCTGTTCTTACCCGAAGTGACCTCGCAGGAGCCTTAATCGAAGGAGCTGACTTCAGTGATGCTGTTCTTGATCTTCCCCAGAAGCAGGTACTCAATTTCAATATCTGTTCTTCATTTCCTCTGCTTTTGATGTTCAAAACTGTCTTTACCATTCAAAATAAATAAAAAAGTTTGGATTTTTAACACTCTAAAATTGATTGATAACATCACTAGCCTTGTGAAAACATATGTGTTTTTTCTACTCTCATTGCGACATGGACATTGTTAATGTAGGCACTCTGCAAGTATGCTAGTGGCACGAACCCTGTAACGGGTGTGAGCACTCGAACAAGCTTAGGATGTGGGAGCAGTCGAAGGAATGCTTATGGCAGCCCGTCTTCTCCTCTCTTGAGTGCTCCGCCTCAGAAGCTGCTTGATCGGGATGGTTTCTGTGATTCAGACACCGGTCTTTGTGATGTAAAATAATAGTACAGAGATTTAGTATCTGTGTGCATATCAGCATGCCAATATGAGGAACCAGAGTGTTCATTTGCTGTCAAAACTTCTGTAAAAACATTACTTCGAAACGAAATGTAATAGCTATTTTATAAATCATGTGACTGTGTCTTGATTGCTTTCTGTTCATTGGAACTTATATTTTGTTCTAAATTAGTTGAGTGACAACCTTTGTGAAGTGAATATATCTGATAACAATGTTACAAGTTACAACATTGTATGTTGGTGACAATGTAGACCTTGCAATTCTGAATTCCTTCATGAAACTTTTCTCTCCTTTGTTTATGGACGTAACTACCACATTATTAATGAATCACGTAAATATGTATGTTCGATTTCACATTCATGCTTTCTTACATCTGTTGTAATAAGATTCATGGTGTTGAAGTGGCCTATATATGAGGTCTCAAGTCAACTCTCTAGCTCCACCAGTTAAGGTAATGAGAGATGATCAATTAGCAAGTTGCTTGCCCTTTACTCTCTCCACCTAAAGAAAGGGAGTGAGACACAAGCAAATCAGTAAAGGATAAATGTTTCCATTTTGGCTAACCCCACAAGCACCTCCAATAAGGATAGGTTCCCTCTTAGCCCATCAACCCTCTCTCCCTCTTGTCCTTGTGTCTATAAATTTAAAGGTTGTGACTTATATAACCACTATATGATACCATTATTTTAATACACCTAGTATTAGTACAACATGAATTTACAAAGTCAATACACTTTAGCTTCATGAAATCTATTCAAAGAACAAATAACCTTTTCTAAAGCAATAAAAATACAATATGTTGCAACAATAAGAAATCAATATCGAGTATAGTTTATAAGAACAATTTGTTTTGTCAAGCTCACAGTTTGTCACTTGATAAACCTCTTGAGTAATCCACTTATCAGTTCGAGTTTTTAGATGGATCGAACTTTAACATGAAATCAGAGTTTGATTCATCCATACTTAAACCCTTCTATGCCATCTAGTTATTGGGCAAGGCTGTTTCGTGCTAGAGGCCCACGGTCCCCCGACTTGCATGTAACGGGGGTGGTCAAGCTCTGCCATTTGATAAACATTTTGGGACCTCCACCAATTAGTTCGAGTTTTAATTAGATAGGTCGGCCTTAACATGTTTGATCGGAAATATAGCACAAAATCTAACTTTTTGCCCTAGTCTTGGGTACCGAAGATGGACCTGTTAGGATTCGAACCTCTAATCAGATCTCTCATTGACAGACCTTAGTGGACCATTAGGTCAACTTATGTATAGAGGAACAGTGATATTGGGTTTTGCTTACCTGAAAATACTCTAGCAACCAAATTGAGATTTCCATTTCGATTAGTATAAGGAGCTGGAAAGGACAAACAGACAACATGTGCATGAAGCTATGAACTCCAGTAACAGTGGAGGGTTCGGGTTCAGGGAGCCGAGGAAGCTTTGCTAATCATCATATACGCTGCTGCACCACATGAGGTTGCTTTGGTTCTTCTGTGGACGATGATGTTTTCGTAACTTAGTCTCCAAACATACATTCCTCCTGTTAATAATGCATCATGGATTTGTTTAGGCAACATTGTTAATCTAATCTATGCAAGACAAGTAAGTAGTGACAGGAGAGTCAAAGGTGGTCTGAAAATGAAGGTGAGGTTGAGCATGCTCGAGGACCGTGAAGGCACGCTCAATGATTGTGTCCCTGGGAAAATGCAAATATTGCTTTAAAGGGACTTTGATGCTTGACTTCAAACCAAGTAAGGATGCGATGATTCCGAGGTCAGGTCAGGTCAGCTCAATAACGACCGAACAAGTGTTTCTATTGCTTTCTTCTCTTTACTTCCATCATCACACTCTTCCTCACCTCTCTCTGTATATATATTCAAACCCTTCCATTTACATTCCTTATATTTGATCTCGACCTGCAGGTTCTTTTGGAAACTCCATTGTTGATGCTCCATTTCAAGCCTTCACGACGTGCACGTATGCAGAACACAACCATATCTCTTCTATAAGCTTCCATAGCTTCATCTTAATGTGATCATCTTCTTGCACAGGTATGTCTGATATATATTATAGTAGCTAAGAATGTCTTTGTTGTCGAATGTTTTTCATGCAACAACATCGAGAAAACCTTTCACAGTCGTTAGGTTACTACTTTGACAGTTGAGTTTAAGTTTGGAACTTTCCGGTGCAAAATCAAGTATGGAAACATATTAATCGTTATAAACTCTAGTCCGATGGACACATATATGGTCTTCGGTTTTCATTCTGGTCTTTAGTTTTTACGAACCAAATATATGTTCTTTGGCAATTTTAAATCCCATTCTTGAATTAGTAACTCTATATGCACACTCCCTCTGATCAATAAAAAGACTCTATGCATAATATGGAAGAAATAAATCAAAGTCAAATTGTTCAGAAAACGATGTTCTTACATATTCACGTTTCTGATACATAATATGAACGAAAAACAAGATTCAACATAGAAAATGCATCAAACATATATATGTCAGCACAAAGTCAGTGCTTCCAGCACAACTTATAGCCTTGAGTACTATATGTACTTGTAAGTGTTTATTTTGTACTATATGTACAGCAATGGCCTCACCTCCATTACTAGACCTCCTTGTTTACTTGTATATGTAACATGTACCACTATATATATATAATATATATGTTTCTTCATCACCATTACATATTCTCCTTCACTTCCACAGATCGATTTGGCAACTGGAGGCCGAGGTCGAGGCAGCAGCAGTTTCTTGCCTGTCGGATTCACGAGCAATGATGAGTACAACGTTGTTGTTGTCTTCGTGTTGAGGTTCAGTCACGTGATGATCTTCGTGGCTGAGCTGGGAGGCCACGAACTTGTCAAGGACTCTCCAATCGGTGACTTGATCCACAGCTTGTGAGTCGTTGTTAACGTTGTTGAGCATGAAGAGGTTGTGGTCGTGCGTGAGAGTTGAGGATTGTGGGACTTTGGGGCTCTCGAGGTGAGGGAGCTGCAAGAAAGAGTCTTGACGGTGGTGGAGAGAGTACTGAAGCTCGAGCTCTTGCTTGCATGGGTAGTGAGAGTGGTACGAGGTGGTGTAGTTTTGTTCAGGTGGCATGAAGGAGACATGATCCTCGTACCAACATGGGGACTGATCATAGTCGCTCATTTTCCGAACTGTCGTCATGCGCTTCTTGAACACCCTACACACTACCCATCCTTCTTCCTGTCATATATACAACATGTACATGAGTCATATTAATTAGTAGTTCAAAATTGTATCGTGTCACCCGATAAACATTAAACTAATTATATCATTATCGATAATAATGTTTAAATCTTCCTAACATGTCTTGACTACCTATGTTTAAAAACGAAATCTTGCAGTGGTGATATGATGCAAAAATTGTGTTTAATATAACTTTAAGTTAACTATGATAATGTGACAAAGTTACAAAACAACAGTGATGATGTGTAGAGAACGGACATGTTTTATATGTTGTATTAAAAACTTGTAAAAAATTATATGGAAAACTGGTTGCCCACATCCTAACATTTTACAATGTTTTCAACACAACGTACAAAATGTGAACCGTTTTCAACACAATATATGATAATTTTTAACGATTCATTTTACATTAAGGCACATTTGAATCTAATTCTTAGTTTTCGTTTCATAGACGATATGTGTATCAAGATTTAAGTTTCATTTACTTATGCTATAGTATGTGTATGGTTACCTGAGGAGTGGCATTTTCATTGGTTTCAAGGCGATACTCGTGCATGATCCAATCGGACTTCTGTCCATTTGGGGCACGACCTTTGTAGAACACTAAGGTCTTTCTCATTCCCACAAGACAATGCCTAGCATAAATGGCCTTGTCTCGTCCAGTGGCTTTCCAGAATCCGGCTTTTGTCGCTCTGTTGGTCCGAGTTCCTGTCGGATACTTCTTATCTTTGTGGCTAAAGAAGTACCACTCGTTCTGTTCTTCGCTTCCCAATCTGCATAGTTCTGTTAAAAAAATACAAACTAACCGTTATATATTTTTATCGACAATTTATAATTTGATTCGATCCTAGGTTTAGTCAAAGGTTAGCTACCTTGAAGATCCCAAGGCTCAATCCTATAGAGATCGACATCTTTGATGACATCAAGATCGATTTTTTTCGAAGCCATCTTTTTTCTAAGGTAGTAATCGACAAGTTCCTCATCAGTGGGGTGAAACCTGAAGCCCGGAGGAACATGTGAAAATGTGTTCATATTCTTCCTTGTACCTAAAATTCACCTGCATTATCCATATATTCTTAGTTGATCATCTGAAAACAGACAAACAAAAATTTGAGGAACCTTGATGATGACTATGTATTCGTATATATATTGAGGAAAAATAAAGGCATAATGATAATATTGAAGTTATAATTATTATGATAAAAGATGAATTCACTTGTAAGACAAGTTGTCTATAATGGGAAGGACCATAATGAATATGTCTCACAGCTTCATGTACATGTTCTAAAACTGGTCATAAATACTAATGTTATGAAAAGCTTCATCGGATTATTATGTATATCTTCATTACAAGCGCATAAAATTATAGCCTAATTAACAAAATGGTCTCTAGGAAATTAAAAGTTGTACATATTTATAAATTAATGTAAACAATTAGTTCGTGTCTATTTAGAAGAGATCGAAATCTGTATACGAGTGATTATAAGTTAAAGCACACTTGAAATATACATATGATAAGAGAGAAACAAGTAATAACTAATAATCTATATAGTTAGAAACATAATAATACCAAAAATAAGAAAAACAATCAAATTAACCTTGTCGATCTCTTCAGAAACTGCAGGTCTTGTTCAATGAAACCAAATATACCACGTGAGCACAACTGAAGGCAGCTGGGTTCAGACAACCTCGGAAACAAGAAGCGCAAATATATATGTAATAAGAAGACAAAGAAAATGATGATCCTATCCGTACTAGTCTTCCTCGGGAATCGAAGTGGATCAAAAGTATGTGTATGTCTTGTCACAGAGATGAGATCCCGAGGAAGAAGAAGAAGGTGTAGGTGAACAAGAACGGAGAAAGAGAGAAAAGCTAGGGTTTTATATAAGAAAGCAAGCCGAAGAAGAAGAAGGGTATGAGAGAGATGCCCTAGCTAGATATATAGCTCTCTCTCTCCATGACTAGCTAGGTTTTTAATATCTTCTCTTTCTCTCTCTCTCCTTTATCTTGCAAGTAAGTGAATGAGAAATGGAAGCTTGATTACTGGAAAAGCTTCCCGCGAAAAAAGGGAGGCTGACTATTCCTGATCACAATATAGAATTGGACACAGCAACCTCCAACCGCTCCCGACAGTGATACCTAGACACGATCGATGATTCTGAGGATGTTTCTGCAGTTGCTGTCTCTTCTCCTTCTCTTTGTCCGAGAGAGAGAGAGAGAAGTTCAAGATTGGACGCCGATCAACAACTAGGCTTCTTATGGAGAGGAAAAAAAGTGTTTTTATTAATTCTCATTTATTTATCAATCATCTGTGTATATATAATATATATGTTTGTGCACTTCATTTCTTTCTCCATTCTTCCTTTTCTTTTTACTTGAATCAGACCGCGTGATGTACACGGTCAGTTTAATCATGACAAGAATATTTCCTTCTAGATACATACATATACCCTTCTTCTTCTTCTTCTTCACAATTTCTTCCTAATTTTCTTATATACGTATATCATTAGTATTAGAGGACCATCTCAACTGAAAATGATACGTGTATTGTTAGTATTAGATAAGACATAATAAAAGACACGTTAAGGGATATAAAATAAATAGTTTGAATTTTGGAGATCGTAAGGTTTGAACCTATGTCCGTAAAATATCAAACTCTGATATTATATTAGATGATCGATTCAATTAAAATTTTAATCTTAATGGCTTATTTATGATTTTATATTATATCATATTTTTAATTAATAAATATCTTAAGACCATTGCTTATCAACATGAGTTTTAAAATGAGATGGATTTTAACATGATATTTGAAAACGGTCGCCCATTAACTAGTACTCTTACACAATGGGTTGATTTTCCTCGTTGGATTGTTTATGTTTGAATGACAATGGAGCACGGGAGTGTCTTGACCGATTAAGCTAATTAAGATTTCAATTCCAATACGTTTTTAGATGATAACCACTTATCTTAACATAAAAATACGCAAATATATACGTAGTAAAAATATCAAATCGTGACGATAATTCGTGATTCAAATTTTATATGACGGATTATAAACTTACATGTTTGATATCACTCCAACAAATCAACTCATGTGCAAGACATTGCATGTTAGAAAATGTAGAAAGAAGTGTATAGCAAGAGAGACAACTAATATATACAAACATAGAGTTTATTAACATTTACATGAAAGAATTGGGAAATCGAAAATGGAGTGTGTTATCAAGTACTCCTACTTTCAGCCATACTCTATAGCTCTTGCCATTTTCTTCGTGACCCATCATTGTGTTTCGCAACGGAGTTCTTAAATCTAACAGCGTATTGAACAAGTTGACTATTTTCTTCTTCTTTTTCTTTAAAAGTGCACATAAAATAATCATCAATACAACAACACTTTTCAAGGTTTATCATAATAAACCCCAATTAAATAAATACAAAGACCTCACCAGCAACCTCACGCGGCCTCTGGTTGGTTGGGCCTCCCCTTTTTTTTCAATTTTAATATATTTTCTACATTTTCTCTCTACGTTTTGAAGGGTCCCACAAACCGACTCTGTACAAATACGATAATGACACCGCTCCAAATACGTACACGACGCCGTTTTAGCCGCCGAGTCAAGCCGACTCTGTGCGTTCGTGAAATTCTGTGCCTGTTGTGGTGGAAAGTGGGCCCGAAGGAACCGGTATGATGTCCGAAGGGGCTGTGGTTCTGTACGTGGCGGCTCACGGTCCGGCGTGGGCTACCCCTCGATCATTATCCTCACACCTCTTTGGTACCCACTCCGTTATCCACTCTGGCCCCACCACCTTATTTTATTATTATCCCTCCATTGCTATTGGCCCACGTGGACCCAACCCAATACCTCATGACTAAATTGAAATATCAGCAATATTGATCACCTATTTGGGTTAACATAGTGGATAAAAGAGTTATTTGTTCTATTGGTAATCCTGGTTCAATTTGTCTACGGGCTTTGAGTCGTAGGATTTCGTTGGACACTTATGATGATGATTCACTCTGATTGTTAGGCGCGAGTTATGTTCATTCAAAATTGATTATTGGAATAGTTACTGTCAAATTTGGAGTCTC
Source organism: Erodium chrysanthum (assembly GCA_036897765.1). Taxonomy (NCBI): domain Eukaryota; kingdom Viridiplantae; phylum Streptophyta; class Magnoliopsida; order Geraniales; family Geraniaceae; genus Erodium; species Erodium chrysanthum. Next base: position 4,209 of record JAYMSU010000584.1, on the reverse strand, counting down.
TAATGATTGTGTATGGACGTCCCAACCTCGGTTCCGACTTGTATTTGAACATGTCCGAACGTAGTCCATGTAATGCGCCTGTTCTGATCCCAATACCGACTCCGATGACATCCGAACGCTTGCTCAACAGCTGCCGCGGATACTCTAAGTTCTAACATATTGTTAGAAAAACCCGAAGGGTGTTAATAAAGCTAAAACATAGGGGGGCTAAACTAGGTCGGGTGTTTTGTTTGTATGTAGCAAGCATTTGATAAAAATAAGAAAAGGTGGTAATTAAGAAGTGAAGCAAAAGTCGCACACGTGATCAAGGTGTCACCCATGTGAGGATGTTACACGACCGATCCTATAACAGTAATTACCATTATTATGTTGTTACTGATCATCAGTTAAACTAATCAATATTACAGGTAATTAAGTGACAAGCGTAGTGGTGTCAGCGGCGTGACAAATATAATGACAACCTAGCTAGCAACCGAGATAATGTACTAAATATTTGTCACCTTCTCAGTAATTATACCAATTATGGCATTAATAATCAGATTATGAAACTTGAACCAACTCCAAATCATTACCACCACATCCCGTTTCATATAAAACATTTTTGGTTTTTTCTTGGGTCAAATAAAACATCATAAATCATATTATTCCGTTATAAGTTCTCTCCAAACTTGATTGAGTGTGATTAAATCTTACAGTTGACAATGGGGTCAATGTCAACGATGGAACTGTGACCGTAGAGGCTATTGAAGAGTCGATGGACCGAGTCAACTCATCATAACACCGGGTCTCACTCACCTTTTCGAATTCAATACGCCAAGTAAAGCTATGGAATTAACGTTAAATTAAGCACTATGATTAATCTTGACCGTCCATTAATTAGACCTATATATGTTAAGGTTGTTGTCATTATATTGGAAGTTGGTCATCGATTCATACGTAGACACCAAGGTACGTACCTCTACAAGCTTCTATGTCTCTACCTAGACTCAGATATTTTTGTTCATCATCATCGATTGCTATTGTAGGGTCCTTGGTCCTTGTATAGGGCAGTGGTCCATTGAGTTCAAGCCCAAGATTTAAATGGGCCAGTTTTTGGTCAATGACCCAATTAATAGATTCTAAATCTAAACAAGATCGTTGTTTCTTAACTTGTCCACGTGTCCAGATTTTGGTGAGCCAATTAATATTAATTAATTTGTATAACCTATGTAATTATCACCGGGACTTGAGGTTCATGCGTTGTGTTTAAGGACAAAACGGCCATGTTAGTTGGTATAATGCCCATTTTGTCTCTCTGTCTGATCAGAAATTATTTTGTCCTAAAAACAATTAAACTACGAAACAAGATCGTGCATTGATTTTGTTCCTTTATAACTGACTAATATTTTTTAAAGATTAATTAAAAAGTATCGGATAAATTATGTTAACATTTTCATCTTACATTTACCTATACATGTATGTGACTCTTTGATTGGGTCACTTTATAACCGATGTTGACCTTTTTGGACCTGAGTTTGACAAAATGATTCACTTTCTGTGCCATGCCTCTCTCCATAATGTGCTCAAGTACGGTTTCAGGGTTGAGTCGGTTACACGTAATTTTTTTTTTTGATATCAGTCGGGTACCCGTAATTAACAGTCGGTTTTAAGATTAGGTCGGTAGCATGTTTTGTAACGAGTAATGGGCTCAGTCATCACATAAACGATAATATAAGCATAGTTTCAAAAATATTAATTAAAATAAGGATTTATCGAATAAATAACGTTCATTCAACGGAATCAAACTCAACCATGTAACGAAACGAGAAAAACATTGTAATCTAAATTGAGTGGACACGTATAGATTGTTCGGAAGCACTACTTTTTGTCCACAAAAAAAAAACATATAATTAAATCAAACAAATAACAAGAAAAGGAAAATAAAAAGTAGAAATGGTCCACAAGCTTGACAATCTAAGCCATTGAAAAGTAAAGATTATCTTACTTTGGATTCCCTTTCGGCCAATGAAAGAACGACACGCACGTATTAATAGTGATCACAAATGAATAATTATTATAGAAAATGGATTTAATTAGGATAAATCTACATTAATACATGAACGGAGTGGAGGATATGCATCAACGAGTCAATGGATTTTAATTTCGGGAATAATGGATCTTATATTTAAATTAAATACCTTTTATCTTTTCGTAGAATTGTCAAAGCCCGTAACTCTCCAAGTACAATTGGCATAAATAATCATGATTAATTTTAAAACAAATATTATTTTACATATATATACACATGTTGTGCTAAAACATGACTTTCGAGGCATCCAATAGCCACCAAAATTATATTCTTCTTTATTGAAATGAATATGTTCCTACGAATCCTTAATTTGATTCACCATATTTCCGTATTGTCTTGTCGTTGATATTGCCCGATTAAGCCTGACCCGTGCGCCGACCACATCGGATTTGTTTCTCTCTAAGAGTTCGTTGTCGTGTCCGAATATCAATTTACCGTTTCGATTCCGAAAAACACGTAACCTCCTTAAAATCCACGACCACACCATCCTCATCTTCTTCATCTCCCTTTCCCGATCCCAAGAATCGCTTCGTCACTCCTCTGACATTAGCAGCCTGACCGAATCGAAGCCTTAACTTCACACCACACCCATTGAGGCATTTCATCGAACACCTGAGGCGCACAATATAAAGAGTCCCCTGTTTCAGTACTTTTCGGTGGCGGAGCCGATGAGGAAAAACAGAGGATTTCACGTCGGCCGGAGATTGGCGAGAGCTTTCAAGTGGTGGCGGCGCGTGAAGCGCCGATTAGGGTCCTCGTCGGGTGTTTCTCGAAACCCATTTTCCAAAATCAAGTCTTTGGCTCGGCATCTCCACTCCCTCGTTTCTCTTCAACCTTTCTGTGGCTATAAAACACCATAGCCATGGATGTCTCAAACCCCATTTCCTGCATCTCTTCCTTCAGACTCTAGAGACCCGACCTTCAAAGGGGTCGTAATTATTCTGTAATTTATTGCTTGAAATTGTTTTTTAGTTGAGAAATTTAGGGATTTGATTTCTGGAAATGGGTGTAGCCGTTCTCAACCCGCAGAATTGTGGTGATGTTTAGGGATTTGATTTCTGGAAATTTAGGGATTTGCTTATGGTGATGTTTCAATGGCACCAAGAAATTGAAGATTGTGGTCTTCATGTTCGAGTCGGAGGCCATGCCTGGAAAATGATGAAAACACAAGAGGGGCTGAGAACGGAGAAGGCCATGCCTGGAAAATGATGAAAACACAAGAGGGGCTGAGAACGGAGAAGATGAGAGAGCATAAGGGTATTTTTGTCCAAAGAGGTTTTAAGAGCATAGTTTTCCAATTTTGAATCATAGTGGAATAGAAAATCAATATCTTATATTATTAAGCATAAAACATCAAATTTCCCTTCCACAAATGCATTATGTAGATTTGATATTGACTCAGTGAGTGAAGTTGGATGAGTTTGTATGGCACTGTCTTCTTAAGTCGTATGGTCCCATTCCATACCAGCATTTTCTCGACAATACCATGTTTTTTTTTTGTATAAGATATTTCAATTCAATTTTTTTTGCTTCAATAATAATGTCTTTGAGTTTTAAATTGATGATCCATAATCAAATCACGGTTGTGATATAAAATTATTTATCCATAAAAAAAATCCACTCCAAATAAAAATGTTGGGGTTTGTTCCTCGTTAGTAACATATTTTTGTTATTCTATAAGTCAAAGAGATAAGATAATAAACTTTGCAGTAATACATTTATACGATAATGTAATAATTTTTTTTCGTGTAAAATTCTATCTATAATTCCATTCCTTTTCAATAAGGTTTAAACTCATGATCTTCTGAATGAATGTAAAAGTTAACCATTTGAATATCCCTTTAATTATTTGTGATTAAAAAGTTACCTTTATTAATAGAATAAATGAGATAGTTTATGGACCACATATAGACTTCAAATGAATTTCACTTCATGGAATGAGAAGTTGAGAGAATGAACCCTTGATTTTTTTTCTTCTAATACTTAATAGACTATTTATTAGGACTTGGAGCATTCACATCGGTTCACGAGCGGGACTCTGGTGGCGACGTGAGCAGAAACGATACAGGAAGGGAGGCCGTTCCTGCTCACGAGCGGGCGTGACCGGGCTTGGTTCGTTCCCGGACACGAGCGGGAACCCG
>JAYMSU010000583.1:0-13105 GCA_036897765.1 Erodium chrysanthum | reverse complement strand
TTGACATCATCAAGCCCATTAAAACCCTAATGGGCCTAAAGAGACCCATATTAAACACTAATTGCCTCAAAAGGCCCGCGGTAAACACTAATGGGCCTATTAAAACCCAAGTTAAACTGTGATAGGCCTGATTGGGCCCATAATGAACTTTAAAGCCCTGATGAAGCCCATTTAAACGACAATGGGCCTAACAAAGCCCATGGTGAACTGTAATGGGCCTGATAGAGGCCATGATGAACTTTACAGGGCCTGATGAGGCCATTTAAACGATAATGGGCCCAAAAAGCCCTTATTGAACTACAATGGGCCTTTAGAGGTCATGGTGAACTGAGGTGGGCCTGGGGAGGCCCATGACAAACACTATTAGGCCTGAGAAAGCCCATGTTTGACTTTAATAGGCCTGATGAGGCCCATTACAAACGTAATGGGCCTAATAAAGCCCATAACGAACTTTGTCGTACTCACATAGGCCCATATAAAACACTAATGGGCCTGAAAAGCCCAGGTTTAACTCTGATGGGCCTGGGGAAGCCCGTGACAACCCCTATTGGGCCTGAAAAGCCCATGCTGAACTTAAGTGGGCCTGAGGAGGCCCTTTGAGAACTAAATTGGCCCAGGAAAGCCGTGTCGAACTGCAAATGGGCCTATGTAGGCCCACAACGAACTGTGATGGGCTTGAGGTGGCCCATGGAATTACTAAAGGGCCTGTGAAAGCCCACGTTTCTGTTATGGGCCGACGACAAACGGTAATGGGCCTAAAAAGCCCATGTTAAACGGTAATGGGCCTGGTAAAGCCGATGTTAAACTGTAATGGGCCTGGTACGCTGATGGGCCTGATGTTGTACTGTGATGGGCCAGATGAGCCCTATGGCATACGATTGGGCCTACGTAATGGGCATGTTGAGGCCCAATGGTGAAGTTTAGTAGAACCAAGTAGGCCCATTGTAAACGATGATGGGCCTATATAGGCCCATTTCAACTGCATTGGGCCTACTGAGGCCCATGATAACTATTGGACTCAAGTAAGCACATTACTATGCGGTCCATTATGTGCCATTGGGCACCTGCTACAATAAGTCCCTGTGAACTCAAACGAATCCAAACGATAGATCATAACTCATAAGTGCTCCATGCATCACGTTTAAGTCTAGCTTGGACCAATGCTTCAGTACACTGCTAGTACAGTTATTCTAACAAAGTCAATGCTACACCACAATCTCTACTGTAAAGATCAAAATGAGGATCACGAAACTAAACACCAAAATTGAAATGCTATAAACTGCATACAGTTGGATCGATCGATCACATATGATCCTAACTATAAACTTCGCCCATCATTAATAGCACCAGCGACGTCCACCCAGTAAACACCCGTGCACCTTTACCCTTGCCACTCTTCTGATCATACTGCTCCCAGAAAAACCCAGTCTTCTCGTAGTTGCTTACCACATTTCTGCGTAAAAGATTATTAGTGCAAAAGCATTTTTAGATGACAAGCTTAAGAAAATAAGTAGGGCAATTATTAAGTGCTAACAACAGTACCTAATCAGATTCCCTCTCAAGTCATTATAGATGATCCCGGCCCTTTCCCTATAAGGTCCATCTTCTGCATCAGGAATTCACCACAAAAGGTAGGTTAGTTTTGATAAATATCATGACTAGAAATTTGTCTCCATGCCATTTTTGTTTTGCAAGAAAAACAAAGGGCGCAACAACATCACATGGGGGGATTGAGAATCATTATACCTTTGGAGTAATGGTGGAGGGAAGAGAGAATCATGTAATTCATGTTCATCCAAATTGGTCCTCTCCAGTAAGGTGGGTCATGCTGCGTGTTTCGTACCATGTACAAGGAGCTACGAGAAGAACAAGACACTCTTTTATTATTCACATTCATGGAAAATTGTTAATGTCAATTCAAATGGAAGAGCAAGTTAAAAAACAGCATAAATGGATGATATGACCAGGCAGGCACCTGGTTTTGGAAAGAGAGCGGAGCCCATAATCAGTCCATAAGATGCTCCGGTTTGAAATGAGGTCAAGCTGTTTTTCCAGAACCCATGATTCCTGTCAAAGGCGGAACGTGTACAAAAATGTGAGGATAAGAAGCAGCTTTGTACTACATTTGATGCCAAATTAACAAAGAAAGCACCATACAGAAGTATGTTCGTAGTCGGGCATTGCAGAAACTTACTGGCGGAATGATCTTCGACATAAAAGGAAAAAGGCTGACGTAACCAATATGAGGAACTAGTTTCAATTTTGGCTTTCCTAATACTTCCCTGACAAGCTCTCGTGTTACATATTGATTTCCCACAATCATTTCTTTCCAACTCAGGCGAACCTACAATGAATAAACCAATGCCCAATATTAGCAAACTATAAGCTATATACATTACAAAGTGAAACCGATGTACTGTTAGTGTTCAGCAGTGCAAACAATTTACATTGACCAAGTAATCTCAGTATTCATTAATTAACATAAATAAGGCATTCTAGGATGTTAAGCATGTGAGTTTACAGTCCATAACATTCTGATTCTTGTCCCTGAAGTATTTATCACTCCTTCCGTCCCAAAATAAATGTCCTAACTTCTTGAAACAGATAGCCTCTGCAAATAGTGAGATGGGGCACTTATTTTGGGACGGATGGAGTACTCAATATGAGACTTTTAGACTAAAAACAAACAAGCTAGAATTATTTTTCAGTCCAAATAAAAACTTGATTGGCAACTGAGATTTGTGTACATATAACAAAAACTAATGAATATCAAATGTAAAGTTAAATCAATAACTAGTTTGAATGGCCACATTTTGAGTGCATTATAATATAAAGATGCCTTGTTCTGGGAGTGAAAAGAGCACATACCTTCTCAGTATGATTCCCGTAATCAAAATAAGCTCCACGGGATTTATCAAAGTGGATCTGGCAAACTATCAAGCATGCATGAGAAAATGGAAACTAGTAATCCAATTAACTGCTTAACTTGTTGAAATATAAACACTACTAATTAGGAGGAAAACATGTAATTTGAGGATAAGAAGATCAAGAAGAAACAACCCCGGACACTATGCAAGAGAAGCAAACCTGATTAAGAAGTTCAAAATCTGAAAGCAACTCAGCCATTGCACCATACTCCTGCATAATTCCATTTGAAATGTATTGAGTTGGAGAAGAAAAAACTTAGATTATCTATAAGATATGTTTCATCGTCATTTTACCTTCCCAGGTTTGTTTTCCTTCTCAAAGAGCCCGGTAATCGAATGCAAGCAATCTGCTGCTAGAAGCATCCAACATCTAAGATCCAAGTGGCGTTCATCTTCACTTGGATGTGAAGCACGAGGGTAATCATCCAGCCCAGAGGAGAGTGTCTGGTGAAACCGGAAAGAAATATCAGCATCTCAGTGGATCTTTCTTGATCACCTTAAACATTAAATTTGACAACAACTGTACAAAAATAGACATATAATGTTATAAAAAACCTTTGGATTTATTTCACGAATTGCTGAGCTGTCTCTTCCATGCCAAAAGTAGCTGCCAGTCTCCTTCCCTGTATTGATAATTATACTTCAAAAAAATAAGATCATTTGCAAGGAAGTACTAGAAACTATGAAATATATAAACCATGCTTTGCAGAAATGAAAAACCAGATACCTGACTGGGTAGCGTTAAACCATTGGAACCAAGCTTCAACGCGAACAAAACCCTGTTGGAGGAAAGACGAGATGTGATCGGTTTCAGTTACTGTGAACTTCTTTTTCTTTATACCATCAATAAGATCTGGAAAAGCGATATAACAGTTCAGACTGTTTACAGGATTATGTAAATTTCCATCCATACAATACACATGAAAGAAAATGTCATACTTGATCTAAATACTGAGAGTTTCTGAATAAGAAATAACTACTAATTTGATAAGAAAAAAAAAGAGAAAGAATCATGACTTATTTCAACTTTCAAGGAAAAAAAAGATGCAAGTAAAAAAACTCTCCATGTTCGAATATCTCATGTATGGATTTTAACTCATTGTTCCTTTTTTTTTCAAAGTGGATAGCGCAACAGAATATGTAGACTCAAATTACATAAAAACATAATGTTCCTAGGAAGCTTCTCAGAATCATAACCCAATTAAGTAAGGCAACCATACCATACACAACTCAAGCAGTACATAATTGGTTTCACTGATACAAAAAATAAGCAGTACATAATTGGTTTCAACATCATAATTACGACCACCACCATCAAGTAATGTAAACTGCATGATGAAAGTGAACTTTTCATATATGTTACGGCAAAATTGAGCAAAGAAAACATACCACGTAAAACCAAAAATAAAGTTGGTGGGTTTCCATTTGTTGGATGCTGAAGAACAAATTCCTCCGGGACTTTACTGTAATTACACCAGGAAAGACTTCACATATTACTTCACTGTTAATATCTGAAATCCTCTTCCAGTTGAAAAGAGATACCACTTAGTACCTTAATGCTTCAGCACCTAAAATTTGCTCACGAGGAATCCATCCATCGATATTCATTAGATCCAACCAATGCCCAATTATATCCAAGGAAATATGGATATCCCACCGCCTGTTCATCATTTAAATGATCAGCAGACTGATAAACATTAACAACTAGCAGTATGATATTAATATAATAGCCAACTAACCAGATAAGTAGCTGATGAAAACCTTCATCCCAAAGAAATCCCCTGGGGAAGAATGGTCGGCTTGGAACAGCTGTATAAAGCTCAGCTGGCCAATAAGAAATATGATTACTACGACTTTTAAGCTGCAAGAGAAAATGGCAGACTGTATGACTTCGTCAGATATCTAAACTGGTAAGAAGACGACTGATAATAAGTGGAAACGACTTTAATCAAAAAAAAAATGAAAGCATACAAGGAGAATACATGAAAGGATGAAAGACATATATTCCTTTTTGGTTCTTTTCTTTTTAAAATTGAAAAAAAAAATAGATGAAAACTATCCGGGAGATAGTTGAAGCGATAGTAGATATAATTACAAGTACCTGACATTTGATCACTAATCACTCTAAATGATATTTCTTCATTCGTTCATAAACACCAAATCCACAAATGTGAATCAAGAAGTGAGTCAAAATTTAGTTTTCATAAAAGATTCACAAAAAAGCACAAATCACTTACTTCAGAGTCTTTTGGTAATGAAATTTTTGACTGGCCATAAAAGTAGCCTATGCCACCCAACAAGTTACTGATAGCACCCTTACCGACAATCATGAATTCAGGTTCAAGCTGAAACAATACAACACTGGCTATCAGAATTACTTTTTCTAGTCAACTAAGATTTATGTCATCAGAGTGCAATTGCTGAAAAATCACAGGTAATAATCACTGGAATGAGTTTAACATATGTAGATGATACCTTGTCTGCAGGATTAAAGCAGTTCTTGAATTTTGTGTCAAATTCTCTTTGCTTATCTTTTAACCGATCAGTAAGTGGGGCACCTATAATTATGTAGTTCAACTAAATAGGTTAAGAAACAGGAGTTTTCATGTAAAGAGATCTAAATAAAAATGATCATTCTACAAAGCCCAAAATTTGGAATCGTACAAATTTGAGATATTTTTATGAAGACTCAAAAAACATTACAAGTTTAATAAGCTTGTGTGCTTTGTTGTATAAAAAGTAATAGGGAAAAAATATATTACCATGACAGAGCATATAATTATTGGTATAGAAAATCCATTAGTTTTTTTTAATACCCATATACAAGACTGAACTCAAGCAGATCAAGAATAGAGCCATTCATCGTGTAAAAGCAAGTATTAACAAAGTGCCAAATAAATGTATTGATTTCAGCTGTCAATGAGAGGCTGAATTAAGACCTAACTTTTTCATACTAATCAGCTTTTCAGAATCTTCAACTCCACCTAATCTATTTGCTATAGATAATTTACTATATTTAAGATAATTTGTTTTTAAAATCTATTGTTTTTCGCTAGCTGAAGATTTGTATCTATGAATATGGTTTTTAGACATAAATCATTGTATTGAATGAATGAATGAAAGAGCAATAACCTGTAAGGCTGCTGAGACGTTCTTCTATTGCACTTTTGGATTCGGTTCCGGATACAAAAGCAATATCTGTTTTGAAAGGAATCTTAGCCGAAATCTGCATAGGAGCGGACAACCAAGGAAGAGGCATTGGGCTGGTTAAGATAGATTAGAAATAAAATTCAATATTTCTTTTAAGTATGAACCTTACCTGAAAAACTAAAATGTTAGAGGACTCTTCAGATGTATCAGGTAGCTGCAGTCGACCATACTTCATCGCCTAGTAGCAGTATGCATGCAAAAATAGACATAAATACACAAACTACAAAAAAAAAAAAAAAAAAAAACTAAAAGGTTCACACACTTAATCAGTCTAACCCCCTGTTGGAGGCGGGTCGGGGTTAAGGGAAGGGGGGAGTTACCCCAGTTGTGTAACTTGGAAATAAAGATGGGTAGGGATCCATACCAAAAACCTCACCATCAAAGGTGGTTTCTTTCTTCAATAGAGAAAAACAATGTCAACTAACAGACAAGATATACGCCAGAAACTAACATACTTGAGTTCTAAGAGTTTCCTCAACGAGATCAGATAAATTGTGAGTATGAGGTGTCCTGAAACCAGAATAATGGAGTCCCATATCATCCTGCAAAATGGATCAATGAAAATATAAGCAAACAAATCAATTAAATCACGGTGACATCTACAAGAGAGGGTTAATGAAAAGCCCTCTTTCTCTCTCTACCCTCTGTACAAGTTGTGCTATTTACTATATGAATGCTATGCACTAAAGTTTTACTAGAATTTGGTGGTGAAAGATACTGACTTCGGTTAGCTTTCAAGTAATTTAACTGATTAAAATAACTAAAACAGAAAACATTATTCCTTGAGAGAGAAAATATGGTCTCTAGCTATTTTTACAGCTTGACGAGTTTTACATAAAAATACCACTCAAGTTTGAACTTAAATATATTGGCTATTAACCAATTGGTAACAAGGTAGATAGTTAATTAGAGTAAGAAATGTAAATAATTGTAAGATCAGTTAACATAGATTCAGCTACTCCCCAAAATGCAATCCAACTTAAACCATGTGCTCCATGGTAAGTACTTTGGTGAACGTGTAAAAATGCAAAGAAATTTTGGTGGCAGATGGTTATAAGTTTATCTCATTTGCATGAAACTGTAGAGAATGTGAAAAAAAAGCATTATGTTCTTTTACAAGGACATCGCTTTGCTATTGTTACCTCCGCGGCTAAATGTAATTGCCAGCCTCCAACATCCATCCGTGAACCTGCTGCCAGGAGTGAATTCTCGTTAATGTCCAATGTATCTCTACCTATATTTAGAGTGTTTCCATCTTCATCGGCCAAATAGAAAAAAAGGTGTGTACTGCTCCACATTTCTTCATTTTCCCTTGATCAAATGAATAGGTGACAATAATCAATATCATTCAAATATGGAGGATTGGGCATCAATACACTTCGACTTTGATGCAAAGATATATTAAACCCAGAAAGAAGAAATTATTACTATTTCTTAAAGCCAAGTGATTTCAGTACAAATTCAAATCAGCATAAAACTTATAGATGAGCTTAGGGCATAACACTATCATAGAGCCTATACGCACCCCAAATACAATATTTATTCCTTAGTCCTTACTGGATGAACACCTGATCAGTTAACTTGTTTTCAACAATATACTAGATATGAACTTCTCATAAGTTAATCCATTTGGGTGATGAATTTTTAACCGTGAAACTGAGCATTTTCCTTTACAACATATTTAGGTCAAACGATTATGTCTCTCCATAATAAGCCATTGGATTCTCATACAGAAATGTAATCCTAGTGTTTTGTCCAGATTTTCAAGCAAGCGCCAGACAAGTAAGGATATAGAAAGTGATAGTCAAGTCAACAGCACATATAGATGTAGCATACTGGAATTCTGTGCTAAAGTCGGTGTATATGGCAACATTAAGTAGTTAGCAAAGAAACATGAACAGGTACCATATACAATGTTTAGATTAGGATATTTGTATAGTTGATCCAAGGCAAAATCTTCCAGAATGTATGCGCCGTACTCTTCCTAATTTTTCAGTTGTGTTCACTAGCTACTTTCTTAGCTAAGAATATATTTTAAAACTGTCCATTTTAAAGGTAAAAACCAGCTAGATATCATGGTAAAAACATTATAAGTTGTTGAGAAAGAAATATGTATTATAGAAGGTAAGGCTGCTTACTTGGTGCCTTGAACATCAATCCGAACAGCCCAATCTCCTCCATAGCCACTCCCATCACCTTTTGACTTCAAGAAGCTTGTTTCTAAGGTCATGCCTTGATCAACAAGCACTTGATGTCCGAAATCACGGCCATTATGATGTGTCCATCCATAACTCTTCAATCCATCGGCATCTTGGCATACATGTCGAATGGAAAATTGTCCATCCTTCTTACCAACCCACATCAACCCAGCAATCAAAGATCGTGGAGTCCTGCCAATTACAAAAGCTAATGACCACTACAACATTGTTATCTTATAAAGCTAATTCGAAGTGTGAATGCACCGTTAACCTTAAATCATAAAACTATGCTTTATTTCAATTTCCAGGATAACAAATGCATACACCAGTTCTGTTTGATCAATCAACATTTCTTCAATTCAAAGTCTCAAACCACGAATATGAACAAAAATAGAAATAACATCTAGAAGTAACAAAAGAAATTGGCAAACCTTGCACGAATTCCTAGATAAACATTAGGGCGATAGGTTCCCCAGTACAAGCTTTCTCTGTGCTCTCCTTGGAACTGCCACACATAAATTTGACAAGTCAAAAACAAATTTCTCACACATTTAGAGACGATAATAATTAAATAAAACATATAATATACATAGCAACGCAAAATGCAAAATGCAATCACAAGCTCAAAATCTGAACCAAAAAAATTAGTTTCATCACTTGAAGGAGGTCAAAACATACAGAACTACAATTATATGAAAATTAATCAAGTGATAACATTTATACTCACATTTACATATAGCACAATATGAATAAAAACTCAAAAATGCATGAGCAGGCTCAATTTCTGAATAAGAGAATCCACCGAGGTCAGTTCACCCCTTGGAGAACGTACATACATATTCTAAAGCAATTCTGAAGGAATTCATCAAATGAAAACATATATATACACATTTACATACAGCAATACATAGATAAACACACAAGAAATGCAAATGCAAGCTCATATTCTCAGAATCACCAGGTTCATGGCTTGCCTAAACAGATTCAAACATACTTCTACGAAAAATCAACCGATTCATACACTAAATCAGGTCCAAACACGGCCAAAAGCGAGTAAAAAGTACCAGTTTCATTACCTGAGGAAGGTCCATGAGTTTAGGAGCAGGAAATGGCGTAACAACCCTAGGTCTCTGTACTACTTCAACGGGATTAACGAGGTGATAAATGAGGAAGACGATGATCAGGAAGGAAAAAACGCTGAACCCTAGCAAGACCTTGAGATCGACATTGAAAATGCGAAGAGAACTGTGATCTCCAGATCTGCCTCGGCGAGGTTTGAGGTTAGGTTTGGCCTTCGGAGGAACCTCGCCTTCGCCGTAACCTGCCGAAGACTTGGCTCTGCTTCGTGCGCCTCTGCGAGCTCCATCGCTTCCGGTCATCTCCCTCCGACTGATCCGTGACGAAATGGTTCGGCGCGAATTGGGGGAGGACTTAATAGACTCTGTTGACTCTTCTCTGTTTCTCGCGCTAACTCACTGGAGATCAGTGAGTGTTGAGAAGTGACGGGTCGTTCATCCTGCGTTAACGACAAGTCGTATCAGTAAAATCATATTAAATTTTAGTTCCAACAAATTATTTAGGTAAACAATTGAAAACAATTATAATTTATTTCTAAAATTCATCATTTTATCTTATTTTAAGTCATGATTTATTTCAATTTAATTATAGTTTAGTTCTAAGTTCCATTATTTGGTATAAAGAGGTAATAACATGTTATATCTTGTCCACTTTCGATTTAGATCACGTTATTACGGTAAAGTTTTAAACTCATCAACTTACACCTTAAAAAACTTACTCATGAACTGCAACGTCATTAAATATAAAACGATTGAAATACTCATGTTACCGTCACAATAAATCATATTGTTTTTCTATAAATGGTTGTTTCGCCATTTCCAAAGAATAGAGACCGCGATTCGGTTTTGGATGTTTTTTTATCGATTTATTGACGATGAAATGTTATTATGTTTTGTTGATAAATCTAACAAATTTAAAATTAACCATTATAACTTGCGTTAAGTTCAAAACTTGCAGAAAATCCAGGAACATACCAAGGTCAAAGTTCATATTTCAGATGTCATTGGGCCCAATATACCAAGATGGACCCAAACCTTAGGTACCTCAAGGATCTCTAGAAACTCAATAAAGTTTTGGTCTAAACAGTCAAGTGTTTGATTTTATAATTCAATGATCAGTATTTGTTACAGAACAATGATATCTCTTTCCTAACCAAAAACACTGGTTCCATGGACCCAAAAAGTTTTAAATTCCATCACTGAACAGCTTGCTCTCTCCGCCCTCACTGAACAGCTTGCTCTCTCCGCCCTTGCAGATACCACTGCAGATAAACAACAAAGAGTCACAACTGAACATCAGACAAACATTTGCATAAACGACACAAACTCGAAAATGCAATTACGGTCCTAACAAGATTACTGATTTTACACTAGAAGTTGCATTCAAATGTTTGTGTTCTCAATGGAGTTATGTGGATGCACCAAAACCATTACAAATATTTCAGCACAAAGCTATGGACAATTCTCGCTGCTCTACCAAATCGCTATCTGCTTTGCAGATAAATTTTCATTGTTTTCAACGTACAGTACTTGTCTCTAGTGTGCATTTTCCGAGGTTCAAACTTAGAAATGTAAGTTACCTGATGCAAGATTCCCCAGCCGGCTAAACTGTTTTTAGCATCTTGTCTTGTATCTGCAATCTGCAATTTAATATAAGATTGATAAAGCTTGCTCTATATTCCTACATCACAAACATTTTGCTAATGCAAACCATTGTAGAAACTATCAACCTTAGTTCTCATTGGGCAACAACGAGGTGCATATTTTTCGAAAGCTTTACAGATTTGTTCCTGAGGCAGAATCTAGTTATACAGTGCAAAACAAATATGCAAGTCTATCAATCATGATTGAAGGAACGAATGTAGAGTAGTATTAGAACAACAAGAAAGTACAAGATACATTTTATGTTTTATGATAAAATATGCATTTAGAATGTGTAATCATATGGGTGATTGAATATATAAAAGGCCAAACACAAGGGTTAAGCACCAGTTTTTATAACCGAATCGTGTCCTTATTCCTATAGCTCTCTCTGTCCCTATACTACCTCAATATATACACCAACTTTCTCTGCCAACTCACAGCTTCTTCTCCAACAATGGATCGGAAGCAGATGATGAGAACGAAGAGCTTTCGTGACGAAGACTACCCCACCAGAAGGGTGTTTTTGAGGAGCTATCCACTTCACTGGAAAGAAGAAGGAGCTGATGAAGGAAACAAGGAAGAGACAGCGATGGTGACCAATGAGAAGAAACCCATTAAGAAGATATTCCTATCTGTGTTTCATTGGGGAGAAGAGAAAGTGTTGATCTTGAGGAAATTCAAGAACAAGATCACGATTTATGTCATCGCGTGTATGCCCGCTAACTTGAAGCCCCCCAACGCTCTAACTTCAGCTTGAGAAACAAACTGCCTTTTGATCTTAAGTTGTTTTTCTGCATCTAGTACATACTTCCCGAGATAAAAACTCATGCCATTTGGTAATGTTTCCTTTCTCTCTAACCTATTTCAATCAGAATCTTATATTTCTACAGAAACTACCAGAAATTCTAATTAGGATGGATCATCTGCTATTATGCCACCAAATTCGATTAGGAGATAAACTTTTAAGCAGGATTTATGCAAGTTTTTCCCTATGATGCTTGTCTATGCATCATAACCAATCAAAGTAGAGTCTCACACCAATAATCTATTGTGCAAAAGAACGAATCACAAACCAAGAAATTTTCGATCAGATTAGCCTGCAAGAGGAATTCCTAAATGGGTTTTCAAAAAGAGTTCTGAAACAACATTCTTGTTCATCAGTTTAAAGATGTAACACAGAGATCCAGTTTTTGAAACCCTTCCATCTTATTAATCAATCTAAGAGCATCAATGCAAGTTTAGAGAACATGTCTACCAATTACACATCACAACCCAACCATGAAATTGAAGAGAGAAAGAAACTGCATCTTTACACAAATGCAGGCATAAATGAACCGAAATTGAAGACTGCATTATTCATTGAATCGCTCAGAACATTTCAAATTAAAGATTTAAGATTCTTCATACCATAGCTGAATTTTCCAAAAACTGATGCAGCTTCACCTTCCTCCCAATCTACTGAAAATGCACAAATTTCCCAGATGTTAGATATAGGTTTTGTCACATACAAATGCAAAATTGACCCAACATGAAGAAACGAAATGTACAAAACTAGCTTTTATCCCAAATCTCTAAGAACCCAATTCCGGAGA
This sequence comes from Erodium chrysanthum, assembly GCA_036897765.1. Classification (NCBI taxonomy): domain Eukaryota; kingdom Viridiplantae; phylum Streptophyta; class Magnoliopsida; order Geraniales; family Geraniaceae; genus Erodium; species Erodium chrysanthum. The sequence continues at coordinate 458 of JAYMSU010000583.1, read as the reverse complement.
AAGAAAAGTGAGTGTCATTACATTAGACTTTCTCACCAAATAGCTCCCATAAGAATTTCCTCAATTTTCCCGGGAACCAAACAGAAACTCAAACGATTCGACTCGCCCAAAACTTCAATCGCCTTGCTTCATAGATTCATCACGAAATGAACCCCATTATTGAACTCGATTGAGCAGCAAGAGGGGGTCGAAGAAGAGTCAGTGAAGACTTACCAGAACCAGAGCCTTGCACTAGATCCGAAGTGTGATACACTGATTAAATTAAACTTAATATGAACTAAAAATCGACGTCTTATTAATATAAACATACGAGATTATTCAAATCAATGTATCATCACAAATCCCTTAAATCATTTCATCATAGCTTTAAACTCCTCAAAATCGAGCCCTCCATCGCCATCGAGATCGAACTGCTTGATCATGAACTTGCACTCCTCAATCGTCTTCGACTCGCCGAG
>JAYMSU010000582.1:0-13110 GCA_036897765.1 Erodium chrysanthum | reverse complement strand
TGTGGTCTCGCCGCCTTCGGATCCGCTGGGATCCAGTTCCCGAACAGGCGAAGCTTCCACGACACGTCTAAGACAAAACCCGAAATGGACTGCATTGTAGAAACTGTAAGTGGACAAAACTTTTTTTTTTACCCATATGTAATTTCCTAATAATAATAATAATTTATTTTTAAACAAGCATTCTCGTTTTAATAAAAATCAAACTTTGTCGAGGAAAACCTTTCAGGTTTGTCGCACGAGCCAACTGTGAAGACGAGCTCTGCAAAATGCTAGCTCTGTATATATCCGACTGTGCGTTTCTTGTTCGATTCTGATTTCTGATCGTCATTTCCATTGCATTGTTTTCCCACTTTTTCTGTCTGGTTCCCGAGAAAATCGTAGGGAAAGAAATTAGGTTCCTGACAATTTCCGTTTATTCCGATCCGATATCCGCACATGCTTGCTCAGAACCCACCCCATGCCTAAATTTGAACCTGTTCCAAACAATTGAAACAGGTTTAAATGTGTTTCACTTGATTGTTCCTTAGCTCTTGTTTCATATGATGCTTAATTTTGTAATTTAGGATTTTTTTGGGCTCTATGTGTGATTTAGCTGTGGATTCTCTATCTGTTAGAAATAATTAATCATCAATTTAATCTCATTTTGACTACTTTTGCATCTTCTTCTTTTTTTGTACACTCTACATGTTTTTCTTGATTCTTCAGTATTTGTAACAATGTGTAAGTAATTGTATGAGCAACTTATGCCTGTATTTGTGTGTCTTCAGAGAGATGTTAACTTAATCTGCTGGTTTTGCATCCATGCGGTTTCTGCCTCATAATCATAAATCTATGTGGGTTTAAGCTTATTGGTCGAATTATAGTTAACTTAGCTGATGAACACAGCAACTTATCACCATTTCACTATGTATTGTTGTTTGATACCTTGTTCATTCAGATCCCACTAATCAGACAGGCTTTCTAAATTCTCCTAATAGGAATAGATATAGGTTCGCCTGTGCAATTAATTTCACTATTTTTTCTTCCAGCGTGTTAGGTGCAAGAAAACAGCTGGAAAGAGTGTTTAATAAGTCCCTAATGATTCCTTTTTCACCCTTGTTTCAGATGATGGTTAATCTGTATAGATTAGCTTGCACAGGTTTATTGAAATGATTTCAAATTGTAACTTTCTTGATTTGCTATGTGACTTGGTTGTTTGGGTAAACATAGGAATGCTTCTTAATAGAACTACATTGTTAAAGAAAATTAATTACTATACATGTCTCTTTACAAATACACTATTTTTCGAAAATTCATTGAATAAGCTGGACTTGTATGAACTCTTCGTCTGTTTGGTGACTAACCCCTTTTTTTTTTTTTATCATGTATAATAACAGGTCTATCCTTTCTTGGATGAACTTGTTTGTCATCAAATGTATACCTTGAGGTATTGATAATTTCATTATGCGGGCAATCCTTAAGCTTATAGGTCAAGTTAAAGTTGACATAGCTGATGAAGATAACAACTTATCACGGTTTCATAAACCAATTGGATTACGCTCCTCCTACGTGGGCAACTGTAGTTGCGGGCACCTTTGTCATTTTGAGTCTTGCCCTTTCAGCATATCTGCTCATGGAGCACCTTATTGCATACAAGAATCCTGAGGTTTTCCTCCACTGCCTCTCTTTTCTAGACTGACTGGGATATGCACGTGTTCACTGTTTATACCACTCTGTTAACCTATTTTCTTTTCCCTCTTTTATCATTGCTTCTCAGGAACAAAAGTTTTTGATTGGAGTTATCCTAATGGTTCCGTGCTATGCAATAGAATCGGTATGTTGTTTGGCTTTAAAACTGGTATCATATTAGTATGGAATGCAAAATTACCCTACATTGCTCAATTATGTAGTATATTTAGCAAAACGAGTGAGTATGGTGCTATGCTAGAACCAGAGCTTAAGCTCTAACTGTTGACATATGGATTCCTTGTTAGTTATGGTGTTTGTCGGGGCATCTTTCCTCAAATAACCAAAATTGTGAACTGAATTGATCCATTGTTAAATTTAGTTGTCCAAATTTACTGGCATGTTCAGGTTGAAGGTTTAGCTACTTATTCCTTGAATTTGTGGGTAGTATATAAAAGTGTGTAATACACTGTTATGGTTGGATATTGTATTTTCATCTTGTAACCTAAATTGCTGTTAACAGTTTGTATCACTGGTGGATCCATCAATTAGTGTCGACTGTGAGATACTACGGGATTGCTATGAAGCCTTTGCCATGTATTGCTTTGGAAGATACCTTGTTGCATGCTTGGGTATGTCCTTTTCAATAATTCCTGTGTGTGATAGGTAATGGATTAGTAACATTGTTGGCCAAAAGGAATTGCAAAAACTAAAGCAGGCATAGAAGCTGTTATGGACAGCTAGGCAAACATTCCAGTAATGGACGAGCGAGATAAAAAGAAACAATTTTTCTTCATAATTGAGTTTATGGTCATTTTGCTAAAACACTTATAGTCTTCTATTCTTCACATGCCAAATATTGTTTACTTTTTTAAAATTATTGTCTTTGCTTCTTAGTTTTATTTTCTTGCAATATGGAACTCAAAACGTTTTTGTAATCTTCTCTTTTTCGAATGTCTAATATTATTCATTTTAGTGATTGTTATTGTCTTTGTTTCTCTAATTCCTAAGGTGGGGAAAAGAGGACTATCGAGTATATGAGAAGGCAAGGACGTTTAACATCCAAGGCTCCCCTATTAGAACATGGTCATGACTTGGGAATTGTGAAGCATCCTTTTCCGATGAATTATTTCTTGAAACCATGGAAGCTTGGTCAATGGTTTTACCAAGTTGTCAAGTTTGGAATTGTTCAATATGTATGTATGTTGAAGTTGGCGGAATTGTATTATGTTGATCTTGCTTGTTTTCCAATTTAGTTTCCTTTATTTTAAGGGGGAAATGAAGCAAATTATATACATTTTTTCTTTTTCCTGACAGATGATAATAAAGGCTCTCAGCGCTGCTTTAGCTGTAGTGTTCGAAGCTTTCGATGTATATTGCGAAGGCGAATTTAATTTGGGATGCGGGTAATATGTTCTTTATTAACTGATTGATACTACTTCTGCTACTTAATCTTTCACTACATCCTAGTAGCTAAGAGTTCTTCATTGCTTTCATTTCAATATGCTATTTTACATATATATGTTATTTTATCTTATGGAAGGCTTAATAGTTCACTAAGTATCTTAAAATTCTCATCAAATACACATAAATCACTTGTTTATTTCTGCATATTTGAATTTATGATCCACAGTCCACTTTTGAAAAGCGTTTGAGTATAAGTGGTCATTTTTGTTGGTAAGCAATATAATCATGAATTGACATCCTTGTTACACCCAAAATATTGTTATTCCTTCAAGAACTGGAACTTAGTTATTTAGTAAAGAAATATAATTTGAAATGTATCTCTAGCTGTGAATGCAATGCAATGTCAAACATTTTTTTATAACAAAAGGTAAGATGAAAAAGTTACTACAGACATTTCCTCTCTCGTCTCCTATAACTCATTGGTTTCATTCCTTTGGACGTTCACGTAGCTGACCATAAAAAAAACTCTTTTGTCTCCTTTACTTCTCCTATAATTCATTGCTTTCATTCCCTGGACTTTCCCATAGCTGACTCAAACAAGCTCTTCTGACTCCCTTGTTTCTCTATCCCATTATTGTTTAGCCTGTAGAACTATCTCTTAGCCTTTTTCCCCTTAAGTTGCTTTCATCAATGAAGGGAACATTTGTTTTGAAAATTTAAGGAAGGGACATAATATTGTTAAAATGCTATGGTTTTCATGATAAATGAAAGATATTTTGGTCATGGAATAAATCTTGTGATTTGATCAATTGAGCAAATTGTGTCGTTATAATAATCAATTAGAATTATTTATGTAATTTGTTTCTTATCATGTCTATTTCCTGCTTCTATTATAAATAGGAGTTCATTCAACACATCAAGTCAGTGAACATAAATTCAACCTTTTGTGCATTTAGGGTGTGGAGGTCTTATGTCTGAACCACGTTATTTGGATCCTCACGTAAATTGGTACATCTAGATTGTTCATTTATGGCATTAAGTATATGCTTGCCGCTTGGCCTGAATTTTCAGTCTATGTACAATATGTATGTTATGTATATAATGAAATTAAGAATTCCTTCGAGTTTTACATGGTAACAGTGCTGGTTTGGTATTGGGCATGCTATTCTGTCATGTATTACTGATCCACATGCAAGACCTTTTTGTTGGTTTCCCTACACGTGAGTGTTAAAATGTTGTTGAAAGAATGGATTTAGCAACCACTTGATATACTAGTTGGGCCCTCCTCTCCACCTAATGGCTTAAGCTTTTGGGTGGGAATAAGGTTAATAATATCTCTGTATGGGTTGAAAGAGAGTCCTCAAGCCTGGTTTGTCTTAAGGAATCTCTGTATGAGTTAGAATCTAGGAAAGTGATAGAGTTCGTAAGTTTCAGTCTAGAATGCAAGGGTTTGTTTCTTTCTCCCAAAACTAGTGATCTTAGATATACCATTTTGAGTAAGGATGAAGAAGAACCGTGGAAACTCATCTCTTTATGAAACACAAGTTAATGATGCCACTTGATGTCTCTACATTTATTTTCATTCTGTGCTGTACGTCTAACATCGTTTAGAACTGCCAAGGCACTGTTTTGCTTGTAACAATGATGTTGAGTTTTCTTCACGGTATTTCCGGATAACTGTCTCATTTCAACATTTTCTTCTGTTTCTTGGTAGTTAAAAATGTTGAGAAACTGATTATATGATTTATCTAGCAGATATCATTTCAGTGTTTTAATATTTTACTGGCAAACACTTAATGAAGTTCTAAACCTTGTATTGTTTTTATAGGTACATATACATTGCAGTGGTTCTAAATTTCAGTCAGTCATGGGCTCTATACTGTTTAGTACAGTTTTATACCGCCACAAAGGATGAACTGTCCCACATAAAGCCTTTGGCAAAGTTTTTAACATTTAAGTCAATTGTATTTTTGACTTGGTGGCAAGGTGTGGCAATTGCTCTTCTCTACTCGCTAGGATTATTCAAAAGCCCCATAGCGCAAGGCTTGCACTTCAAGTCAAGTGTTCAGGACTTCATAATTTGTATAGAGGTATAAATGTCTTACCTTATCAATTGTTTCTTAAATACGACTTTGCTCGCTAACATAGCCTATCCTTTTATTTTCTCGTTTAATCTCTCCATTTTGATTACTATACTTGTCATTTGAATGCAACGGTCTTACATATTCATCCAGCACAGATGGGCATTGCTTCTGCTGTTCACCTATATGTATTCCCTGCGACACCCTATGAGCTGATGGGTGATCGCTTCACTGGAACTGTTTCTGTTCTTGGAGATTATGCTTCTGTTGATTGTCCTTTGGATCCCGATGAAGTCAGGGACAGTGAGCGCCCCACAAAACTCCGTCTCCCCCAGCCTGATATTGATGCCAAGAGTGGCATGACCATCAGAGAAAGTGTTCGGGATGTTTTTGTTGGTGGCGGAGGATATGTAAGTTTCCCTTATAACCCTGTGCTTAGATCTCTCTATTGTTTCTATACTGAATGAAGTGCTATATTTGAAGGACCTCGCATATTAATTTCGCCATTACATTCTAAGTAAAAACCCTACTATTTTGGTGCATCTATCTTACAGATTGTGAAAGATGTGAAGTTTACGGTAAACCAAGCAGTGGAGCCTGTTGAGAAAGGGATTACGAGGTTCAATGAGAAACTACATAAGATCTCCCAAAATATAAAGAAGGACAAGGATAAGAAAAGAACCAAGGATGATAGTCACCTCGCCACATCATCGGAGCCCAAAACGAGAGAGATACGAGGGATAGATGATCCCCTCTTGAATGGAAGCTTTAGTGATAGTGGGATCTCAAGGGTAAAGAAGAACCGTAGAAAATCAAGATACAGCGGTGTGGAAAGTGGAGGAGAAAGCAGCAGCGATCAAAGCTATGGCGGGTATCAAGTCAGGGGACATAGGTGGGTTACAAAAGATTAGCTTCAAGGAGTTACTGTTTCATTTGAACAAAACAGATTGTTGGTGAAAATGGTTTATATCAAGCAGAGACGCCTCATGTAATACAATCAAGTCAAGCACAGAGTTGTGAATTTCCTTCTGATCAGGCTGCTTGGTATACAAATACCACATCATTTTCCAGGCTTCATGTGGTTGACGATATTTCTGCTACGAACCTTGACAAACATATGAGGGTTGTTTATGCAAAATGGTTGAAGATCCATACTTCATGTATTATGTCACATTGAATGGTAAATTGAGAAGTCTGCTCATAGAGGTCAGAGTGTATTGTATGTATGGGGAATGTGTAACCCCCTTTTGGCTATTGAATGTAGTGCTAAGTTTTGGTTGAAGGTGAATTCAACAATATAGTTCTCCAAAATCCCCCAATTGGGTCACTGTTTGTCTATGATCATAGACAAATTAGTAGGAGGATGAAATGGGATGGACATATCATGTGCTATATTGCTCGTCGTTTCTCAAACTTCATGTTCGAGAGATGTCGTTATTGGATGACCACCGGTGGTCAAACAACTAGGGCCAGTATTTGAAAACCACGCTCCAAACATCAGCCGTAAATTTTAATGTACCCCATAATATTAGAAATCCTAATAGACTTGACATTATTAAACTAAACATATTCTTAACATCTTTGGACCAATTTTGTTCAGGGTTTATGCACAATTTTGTTAGAAAATATTTGGAGGAAGTGAAATAAATTTATAGTAAAGAAGAGGATTTGTATTAGAAAATGTAATGTTTTGGTTTGATGGTAAATGATGAAAGAGTCATCTATTTATATGGCTCTATAAAAGACTCTAGACACTCTATTAATGACTAATAAACAAACTTAAGAATTCTCTAGAAAAATTAAGAGAATTGTGAGTCCAAGTTTGTCAGGTATCAATGTGCTTGTTTTTTTCATGAAGTTCTTTACCAGTGTAAGTACTGATTTGTTGTCAACGGGAATGTCAATAGGCTCCTTTTATGACAAATTCAAATTCTCCCGCAATTTCCTTAACCAGTTAGCATGATAAACTCATCAACCATGACAAATATGACGTCCAAAATCTGGTTTGGGCAGAACGTGATTGAAAAAATCATCGTCAAGCTTTCATGCAAACGCCGGAAAAGTCAGGTTCGACAATGCCTCTTAATCTTTGTTTATTGCTTGTTCAGGAGGTCGGGAAGTTGATGATGATGGTTGAATTGCTCGGTCGTTTCTCCAGCGTCGTCGAACTGATTCACTTTTATTGCTTGGTCCAAATCTCACTCCCTTTCATTACAAAGAACAGTTCGAGGAAGAAGATGGTGATAACATTATCATGACGTCATCATCATCTTTGATTTTATTGTTTTTTATTTTGTTATCACACAAAAATATTTTAAACATTTCACATCAATTTTGACAATGAAATAACCAATAGACTTAAAAAAAATGATTTATGCACTCACGTAAAGAAGCCTTATGTTGTATAAAACCCCATCAAAATTAGACGCATATTTTGTGAAAGTAACAACACTAACCTCTGTGCCACCCTCTTGAGTTAAGATGGTATGAGCCTAATGGGCTAGTTTAGAATTGATGTTGACCTACTGGATACGAGTAAACAATACTCAAAAGATTTCATCTGCTTATCTTTGTGCTGTCTCTCACATGTGATCCATAATTGAAACCTTACACACTCATCATCATCATGCAGTTTTATAATTACAAGTGGAGTGCTAATTTAATTATTTGATGCATTGGATGCCACTGCACTAACAAGTAACAAGCCTGCTGTGATCCATGTGTGCATTAAATAAAGTAGCCCTTCACCTTCATTTGGTCAACACAACAATAACTACATACTAAATCTTCCCCTTAATTACTATCAAACTTCAATCAGATGTAACCCAAATTTATTTAATAAAGTATTTAAACCTTCCACATAATGATTAAGATTCAATTAGGACATAAAATATATAAACTTTTTAACATCAGAATGATGAAGGAGATAGATTGGGGTGGGGTCCACAGGGTCCGCGAAAAATGCGTTACATACCGTTAATATTACACTCAAGAAATAGAAGGAGAATCTTGGGAGAATCTCTATATATCGCCACTGCTCTCACTCTCGGAAACTTTGATCTTCATTTTCTTTGATGGAGAGAGGGACTGTCACTATGAGCCCATCGGACGATGTGGTGGAGGAGCTGCTGGAAGTGATTGAGGCCGTCGGATCCTACACGGCTTACAGGAGGACCCAGAGGAAGGAGTGCTTGTGCCTAGTGAGGCGATTGAAGCTGCTCGTGCCGCTCCTCGAGGAGATTCGAGACCACGACGCGGCGGTCCAGGATTTGGGCAATCTGAAGAAGGCGCTTCTCGCGGCCAAGAAATTGCTCAACACTTGTAGCTATGGAAGCAAGATTTATTTGGTGGGTCTCTTTCATTTTATTGTTACAGTGATTTATTGCAAGTTGTTCTTACGGATTATTAATGTTTTTGGTGTTAGGCATTGGAGGGAGAGGCAGTGATGGGCATGTTTCATGCTACATATGACAGATTGAATGAAGCATTGGAGGGTATGCCTTACGATGAGCTTGGGATCTCTGTAGAAATCAAAGAACAAGTAATTTACTCCACTTTCTCATCTTTTTATTTGGTTGGATCTGCTGCATTGCTTTCTGCTTTTCATTATTGTGATCCGGGATTTTCTTGGCTTGTTTTGATCTCAAGGGATTCTGCCATTTTCTGATTGTTTTTTATGTCTTACTCCTTCCAATTCCATCCATAATAAGATAGCTTTTTGTATGATTGAAGTTATCTTCTTACTATTCGTGTATGGTTGAGTGTCAAATTTGACAGAAGGAAAGGCATTTTGTTTTCACTTTCGGTGCTGAGTGCTTTTCTCAACACATTGTCAACTGAGCTATTGTGTAAACAATACATGTTCTATTTTGCATTATCTTATAATAAGTTGGTGGATTCAGATCGAGTTAATGCGCATGCAACTAAAAAGAGCAAAGAGGCGAACTGATACTCAAGACATGGAGCTGGTGATGGATATGATGGTTGTGTTCTCTAAGAAGGATGACCGCAATGCAGATACTGCCATATTAGAAAGACTGGCGGTCAAGTTGGAACTGCACACTCTAGCAGACTTGAAAGCCGAAACAGCAGCTGTTAGAAAACTCGTTAAACAGAGAAATGGACACAAGCCTGAGAGCATCCAGCATGTGATAGAGCTTTTGGGAAAGTTCAAACAAATCGCGGGGATTGATGAGCCTAATGTGCTCGATTGTGCCGTTGCATCAAGGACTCTGCAAAAGTGTCAGTCTTCACTAACCCCTCATGAATTTCTCTGTCCAATTACGCTAGAGATCATGACGGATCCTGTTATTGTTGCAACTGGACAGGTAAATCTCTCATGCAACATATATAATATAACCATTCATATCTCATCTACTGACAAAAGTTAATGAATATTGTTTTAAGTACAGTGGTTTTTTTAATATTCTATATCATGTGCTCTTCAAAATGAAACCATTTTCCCTTGCCTTCCTTGCAGACTTATGAAAGGGCAAGCATACAAAAATGGCTGAATTCTAATCACCGAACCTGTCCAAAGACCGGACAAACTTTGAATCATTTGTCACTGGCACCAAATTTTGCTCTGAGGAATCTTATCTTGCAATGGTGTGAGAAGAACAATGTTGAACTACCCAAGAAGGACACTTGTGTCGGCTTAGACAGCTCCTCTATTGTACTCATAGAAGAGATCTCTTCTTTGGTGGAAAACTTATTTTCTCGTCAGCTACATGTGCTGAGTGAGGCCATTGTTAAAATCCGTATGCTGTCCAAGGAGAACCCCGACAACAGAATTTTGGTAGCCACTACAGGAGGAATCCCGCCATTGGTTAAGCTCTTGTCCTATCCAAACAGCAAGATTCAAGAACACACAGTAACAGCTCTACTGAACCTGTCAATAGATGAGGCAAACAAAAGACTCATAGCTAGTGAAGGAGCTATTCCTGCAATCATTGAGATCTTGTGGAAGGGGACAGATGAGGCAAAGGAAAATTCTGCAGCTGCTTTATTTAGCCTGTCCATGCTGGATGAGAACAAAGTCATTGTGGGGCCTTCAAACGGGATCCCTCCATTGGTGTCTCTTCTACGGTATGGGACAGCTAGAGGTAAAAAGGACGCTGCCACCGCTCTCTTTAATTTGTCTTTAAATAAGGAAAACAAGTCAAGGGCTATCAAGGCAGGCATTATACCGCCTTTAGTTCGTCTACTAGAGGATAAGAGTTTGGGCATGATTGACGAAGCCCTTTCAATCTTGTTACTTATTTCATCGCATCAGGAGGCACAGAATGAAATAGGGAAGTTGTCATTTGTTGAAACTCTAGTTGATATTATGAGATACGGGACCCCAAAGAACAAGGAATGTGCAACTTCGCTGCTCCTCCAGTTGGGGTTACATAACTCATCTATTGTTCTTGCTTCTCTTCAGTATGGGGTCTATGAACATTTGGCGGAGATTGCGAGATGTGGAACCAGTAGAGCGCAAAGAAAAGCTAACTCTCTTTTGCAGCATATGAGTAAGTGCGAACACCTTCCATGAAGTTTTGAATTTGCAGTTTCCTCCTGGAGTGGTTTCTACATTATGTCTAGCTATAGCCATTGGTACTTTCACTACTTCAGAATATAGGATGAGTGTAGGTAGTAGAATATTGTGTCTCCGTAGTCTGTAGATAGATCAAGCCATGGTTAATCAGCTGACTGATATATGCTGGAACTGTCCTGAGCATCATAGAAACCAATTATATACTGATATACTGTAACAGTTTTGTCTAAACACCCATTTGTTTCTATTCTTTAAATTCCTTAATATATGTACTTAATTGGTTGGTTCTTTGTTTGATCTACAATGCTGTTGAAGTGAAGAATGACAGGGAGAGGAGCATCGAGATTGGTGTGGTTAGTTTAATCAAAATTAACCAGACAACCAATTTATATGATGGGCATATAAAAATGGAGTTCAGATCTAGATGCTACATTTATTGTCCTCCAGATGATTAAGGTCTGGATTAAAATATAATAATGTTTATAATGATGATTTGAATGGGGTGGTGTATAATAATAGCAGAGCAAACAGGTTGTACAAACACGTTGATGCTTACTTCTCTGACCACCATCAATAACTCTTTGACCTTTATCTATGTTTCATTGCATTCCTGTTATTTTTCAAAATAATCTCAGAGATCTATAATCACAGATATATTAAAGAACCCATAATGAATATATAGTCTGCTCAATCAGCTCCAATAAATATGACAATGCATACGAAGTTTTAAAATTTTAAATACTGAACTGAGTCTTAGTAATGAGTGATTGTATGTACAAATGGGAAAGGAAAGGGCACAAAACACTCTTGTCATGCAATCAATAAGCTTATATCTAGTTCCCAGCTCCATAACGTATCTGTAATTGCTTATTCAAAATGGAATCAACAGATCTCCAGGAGCTAGCTTGGCTTCCATAGAAACAGTTCAAATAGACAGGTTCTGATTGCCCGCGTGACGAATCCCATTGAACATAGGAACATGAAGTCTGATAAGTTCAGGCACCTGGATTTCCCAAAAGTCGCTCTACTGCAGCATGAACATTTCCGGAGGTGGCACGCAGTGCCCTGATATTCTCTTGGGTGTCAAAGAATCCCATTTCTTGAAGTTGTGAAAGCTGGGGTGCATATAATTCTTCAGGTGGTACTGCCAAAACATAATGATGATATATTCAGAGGCATTGTAAAAGTTTCAGCCATCTTAAATTTAAGGAATGATAAATCACAAGAGTAAGAGCTCCTAACCATTAGATGTGTTTGGAGTAGTCATGCCGCCAGCTCCAAGACCACCAAGCATATTCATCAACAAACCTAGATTAGCAGTGTTTGGCATTCCTGTAGCTCCACCGCTTTGAGCTTGCTCCCTGCACAAAAAGTAGCAAACACCATTGGAGTGAAGCATTGTTTTCAACATGGTCCATTTAGGTGTGAAATAAGGCAATGATGGAGTCAGGGTCATCATAGCATACGTTGCATTTTATAAACATGTTGAATCCAAATCACACACTGCTTAAATTTAGTGTTCGAAAAGAGGTCATCAGTTTATTTCATCTTTCATACTATCAGTTATAGAATAATGGATCTATATCTATTGAGGTGTTTTGCAATTATTTCATGGACAGGGTCCTTTGGGCTGAAATCACAAGCATATATCTGCTTAAGAGAATAATACAGTGCTATTAACAAATTTACAAGAAAGCGCGCCTAATACGTGACATAGTAGTAAATAATGGGAGATATTCCGACTTACTGGGTTGGCTGCGATCGATTGGTCTGAGATAGAAGTGACTGTTGTAAAGTTAGCATTTGCTGCAACAAAAAACAAATGTAGAATGTCAGACACAAGTGATGACTAACATAGTCAGAAAAGGTTTTTAGAAAATTCAAGGTAACAATGTATAGACCACCTCATTACAGTAGGCAGTACTCCCACAACTAGTTAGGTGTAACTTTGACTTAAATACGATAAGTGCACATGTGAAAACTCAACCACTAAGAAAAACCATCCTTTAACAATAAGAAGTTAATATGACCGCTGATGTAGCATATGGAGTACATAACTAACTGTATGTTACTAATAGACTGAACAATCACTGCAAGTACAAAAACATCTGTATTCGGTTATGGCATAAGAGACATGAGTAGCGAACCTGCATAGTCTCGGGTGATGTTAACTGACGGAGAAGTTCAGGATTTTGCATCATCTCTCTCAACTGTGGATTCATATCAACCATGCTACGCAGCTGGGGATTGAGGTTGAGGATCTAAAATTGAAGATATCTTAGATAAACAAGTCACTGATGTAACCACCTATAGAACTAAGATAGTTACAACATCCACGGTACCTGATTCATATACTGTGGATTGGAGAGGAGGCTCTGCATCATCTGTGATATAGCTGGGTTTTGCCTCATCTGATTC
>JAYMSU010000581.1:0-13114 GCA_036897765.1 Erodium chrysanthum | reverse complement strand
AATCAACGAAACAGGTACTATCTCTTTCGGGTATTCACGTTGAATCAACGAAACAGATAAAGAACTCTCCCTTTCCGTTGTGCGCTCTACATCAGTTGGTCAGCTACTGGACATCAAACACGCCTATTCTAAGAGCTTGACCATCACTTGAACTTTTGACAGTTGAAAGTATGTCTTATGTATTACAGTATATATCGTCTATCTTATTCTAACAATACTTGAATGTAATGTCCTTGGAAACATGAGGATTTCTGAACTCTCTAGTGTTTCTTTCTCAAGAACAACATAGTGCCTAATTCTCAAGAAAAACATAAACTCTATATCTACTCCCTCAGTCTTATTATAAGGGTTTCCTTTTATCATTGCATTCATTATAACTAATGCTCATTATTTGTGTAAAGGTCTGATTCATAAATCTTCATTATGACAGTCCTATTATGTTTTTCAATGCGCGACAAACTTCTGATATCAGCTAATACCTTCTGTTAGGAAGTTATAATGTCCAATAAACTGTGTACTAAAACTGGTATTACCATTGACAAGCTAAATATAAACACATATGGTGTACATCATGGTGTAACAATTAGTATCTTCAGACAACTCTGCCTTATTGCAAGGTCTGATATCACTGAGATGAATGGTGTAAGATAAGTTTGGTGCTCTCCTTGCTTCTACATAAGCAAGTTAGCTCAAATCTTGGTACAAAATGGCTCATCAAAAAAAAAATCCCAAACTACCATTCCAGTTATGCAACATTACAGTTCAATAGACCAACTCAAGTTGGTCCAGTGGTTAAGAGCTCCCTCAACACAATGGAGAACCAAAGTTCAAACCCTGGTGTAACAATCTTATGGTTAAGAACCATAAGTTTGGTGCTCCTTGCTTCACATTAGCAAGTGAGACCAAATCTTGGTACAAAAATGGCTTATAAAAAAGATTACAGTTCAGTGGAATATGAACTTGAGCTTTAATAAACAACAAACTTGGTTGAAGAACTAACCTGGTTTCGATATGAGGTGTATACGGGAGCGAGGTCCTTCAAACTTCCAGTTATCTTCTTCCAAGGATTTAACCTCCTTGTTGAGTGCAGCCATCAGATCAGACTTGAGAACTGGAGACATAAGGTACATTGTCTTTTATCATTTTTGGTACTCTTAAGGAACCAAGACTAAGAAGATACAAAAGAACCCATAGCATATTCATAACTTTGCAATTAAAAATGCTAAATCCCAATTCAACTAACCCTACAACTACTTGTTGGTATGAAAGTACAGCACCTTTCATTTAACCTCCAACTTATCAACCAGCAAACAGAGGAGATGAGAAACAACAAATCATATATAACAATGTAATGCTGGTTCTTGTTGAACAATAGAAGACTCCCAATAGGCCTAAAAATGAATATCTCCACAAACCCAACAAAACCCTTACCCAAGCTTGAACACAATTATTTGGCCACTCGTTCATATACATTGTTTCCAGTCCACCTTTACCATCAGAAAAGGATTGTAAAATCAAAACTTCTACTTTTCCTCCCCTAAGTAATTTCCAATTTCTCATAAGTTGAAACAAAACCACTACTCCATAAGGCTTAGTTTCAAATAGTGTTTCATGATTCATTAACATAACATATATTCCAGCCCTCAATTCATTTTCATTCATATACATTGTTTTCAGCCCATCATTATCATCAGAAAAGGCCAACACAGTAGATTGTAAAATCAAAATTTCTACTTTTCCTTCCCTAATTTCCAATTTCTCATAAGTTGAAATGAAACCACTACTCCACTAGGCTTAGTTTCAAAATGTGTTTCATGATTCATAAATTTCACACCTCAATTCATTTCCCTTTCTAAATTTTATCAACATCCTAACCAAAACAAAACCCAAACCCCAATTATAATGCACAACTAAAAGTACCCAGAAGGCTAAACTAAACAAAATCAACCAAAAACACACAAAGCCCAGATGAAAAGGAATCGAAGAAACAGGTATAGGAACTGACCAAGCATGGCCTCGTCTTTGCGATCTTGTATAGATATGAGATCAGACGGAAAATGAAAACCATCTGCTGCCAAATCGGTATTGCTCGCACTTCCTCCTCCTGCTAACGCCGTCGTCGATACCGAAGAGTGAGCTGGTGATGAGCTATTCATGGCGCTTCGAGAATCGCTAAGAGAACCACTCAATTTCTTCTGAAACCAATGCTTCGGTACTCAACGAAGATGTGTGAAGTGAAAACGGTATGTTTCGTTAAAACGACATGTAGTTTTGGAAATAAAAAAAACGACATGTCGTTCGCGTACTTTACCCAACAGCAGCAACGTCGTTTCTCTCGTCTTCTTCCCAACCCCAGCCAAAGAGTGTACATTTTCGTTTGATCTCGTCCTCGAAAACTCCGATTAACTGAGAATCAAGCTCGTATTTTCTCCATATAAGACCTCGGTAAGCTCCTTTATCTGATCATTAAGTTTCGTTTGCATTTTTTTTCGTTCTAATTTGTTCTGAGATCTGTCAAATCACGAACAAGGTAATGAGATTGATACAATTTCTGGGTTTTCATTGTGTTTATGGAAATTATGATTAATTGCTCATATGCCTGTTCCGGTGGGGAAGTTAGAATAATGTGCTTGTTTGTTTGAAAATGATTACTTTTCCCCTGTAATTTGTTCTTTGATGTTCTATTTAGTTGGATTGATTTGTGTTCTTCTGAAAGTTGAGTGAAGCTTCTTCAATTAGAAATTCAATACCCAAATCCGAAACCATTGATAAGATTTAAGTTTCCAATGCATTGTGTTTGTGTGAATCACAGTAGCTGATTTGGGGTCCATTGTAGTAGCACTAAGATGCTTTATTGACATTCCCCTTTGTTCTAAGTAGGTTATGTTTGATACTGACAATGATTTGAACTTATAATATTTGTCTTCATCATAATCAAAGTTCAAATCGTTCTTTTGAACTTTTGGCTCGGTGGGAACATCGTTGCTGTCACCGGAACCACACAGTCCGTGTCCCCGCTGCACCAAAATCACTCCACTTAAACAAATCAACAAGGATAGATGATCATACCTGAAAGCCCAAATTTTAAGACTAGCTGCAATGAGCTCCTTGTAGATGGGTAGCATGGAAGCATCAGAGTCAGCCCAATACTTTATCAGCATATCACTGCATACCCCAAAAACCATTAACATATCATCACATTTCACAGCCTAAAGAAACAGATAAAGCGGTCCAAAAAATGTAGTGTAGCAAAACCTGCAAGCAGTCCATTTGTAGGGGATATTTCCAGTAACATTGGCATGCATGGCCTTCTGCACATCCGGCCTGTTATAATACTTTTCTGCATGACTCTCGATACATGGATCATAGCCAGCAACTCTGGGACGCAGAAGCGTGTTCTTGAGCCTCGCGGGCCTATTGGCTTTGTTTGGTGAACAAGATGGTGTGTATATGTTGTACTGATCTATGTCCCCAAATTCATGGTTCATGGCATAGCTGACCGCGTTGTCACACTCAACAGAGGCTTTCTCGGACGTGAAGTTGCAGTACCTAAGAATGGATTTGTATGTTGTGTCTGAGATCATGGAGTGAGTCCACCAGAATGCCACTGTCCCTATGCTGTCGTAGTAATTGTCCGTAACAGCATTTCCCACCTACATGTATGTCACGAACAAATAAATTCTTATGAATCTACATTCGATAAATAAATAACAACTTTATAAGTTATTTGTGACACTTACTATGAAACCTTTGAGATTGATGACGGGGCGGGATGATTTGCCGTTGTAGTCATGGATTTTCTTTGCCAATTGAGGAACATAGTGGCCTGAGAAAGAAGTATCAGATGAAAGATTCCGAAAGAAATGTACAAATGTTGCTGATGTGCATACCATACCTGCATAGCTCTCTCCAGCAATGTAAAAATCTCTGTATTTGTACTGTGGAAATCTTGACATCCATCTGATCATAAAAATTAGAGCATCCTCAGCTGCATAGGCGAATTTGATCGTTACTACAACTGATGAAATTGAAATCTAAAACAAACCATATATGATAATTACCAGTACGTTTGTCCCCGGAATCTTTGAGATCAGAGGTAGTGTTTGTATATGAAAAGCCAACACCAGCAGGTGATTCAAGAAACAGAATGTTTGCTTCTGAAACCATGAAAAATTGTATCTATTAATTATGTATCTTAATGTGTTAGATGAAGAGGAAATGAATGAGTAGAATGGGAATGGTACCTCTAGTCCAAGAGTAAGGGTTTAGATATAGAGAAGAACCGGTTTTGTTGATCCGAAAAGGACCAATTTCTTCAGATGCCCCATATGCCACTGATGAACATCCTGGTCCTGAATTCAATTCAATCATGCTTAAGCTTAAGCTTGACTTATTCACATTTAGTCTATCAAAAAATTCAAACAGACTAGGCATGATGAACCCTTAGCATAGCATAACACTTGTTGTTTTTGTTTTTGTTTTGGAGCAATTGCAATTGCAGTTACTGCAAAAAGAAGGAAAAGTGTATTCACTTTGTAGCCTCACCATTCTCTGCATTTTTTGTTTCTTTTCTAACAACTCTTCAAACTAGATGTATGTGTGTGTTCTCTCTGACATTTTACATTAACAATAACAAATGTTTTTGACTTTATGGTATTGTAACAATAATCATAATTAAATGGATGTTTTGATAATAATTTTATTGTTAAAAATAAGTTGAGTGTGAAAGAGTAGATAAATGTAAGAGAATAAAGCTCAGTACAGAGGAAAGCAAAAAGGGAATATTACCCTAAGAAGGAGAAGAGGACCCCTCTATTTCACGTGCCTTCTTCTTTCTTTTTAGTATTTTTTGTTCAAATCTATATTATATATTTAATAATAATGCAGTTATTTGAGGTGAAATTTTATAATATCATAATATTTAAAAGTATTTGTAAATGTTAAAATAAAATTTTCAAAATATTTGTATGATCAGCAACGAACGACTCTCTTCAAATTCAAACCTCCTATGCTATGCTATGAGATAATGTAGATGTTGACCAAGTAATAGAAGATTAGAAATAAGATTCCAACTTTTGTAAATGGGTCTTTCAAATCTATTGTATATTCTATTCTCAAGGCAACAACAAATACTAATAGCCAATGCCAATGCAGAAATCATATATAACTCAGACATAAGAGTGACCCACTTGTAACTATACCCGAACCCAAATGTCACAAATTCAAAGAAACTTTTCTAAATTCAAAATCTATATATATTTTTATACAATCAAATATAAAAAAAGATCATCAACTATTTAGATCCTTTGGATTATTGTCAATACTAGAAAGGGTTTAAAAAATCACAATCTTAATCTTTGAAATGATTTTGGTTCATTTAATTTAAGTTTAGACAAACTCATTCAATAGTTTGACCAACGGTAAAGACTCGCATTTGGTGAAGAAATAGTACCTCCATTGAGCCAGAGAACAAGAGGCTTGGTGTGAGGAGAGGTAATGGCTTGAGTGAACCAGTAGAAGAGTGCTCGGCCATGTCGGACGTTGACGGTAACGTAGCCGGAGAATTGGGAAAAAGTCACTGCCGGCTGTCCCGGAAGCTTGGAAATTCTGTCCAACTCTTGTTGTTTAGGCACAGCATCAGCAGCAGCAGTGTTCAAAATTGGACACAACAAGAAGAGCAAGAAGAGAAGAACAAGTATGTATATGTTTTGACTATGACCTGCCATTTCTTTTGCAGCTGAACAAGTCTCTACTACCAATAAGCAATAACAATGTGTGTGTGTATATATATATATAAGAGGAGAATTAAGAGTGTGAGTGTAACTAAGTCTCTCTGGCTTTGCATAATTTACTGCTACTGCCAATGGCAGCTGTCACTGCACCTCTGACTCTTATTTTCAACTCTAACAATACAACTTATGTACAAAAATAAATATGACTAATTGGCCCTACCCTACCCTACATATTCAAATTGGGATCCCAACCCCATTCTGCTTCCTTGCTTCTACTACCATTCTATTCTATTATCAATTTCACATTCAATCCTAACTCCCATCTACAAATAATTACTAAATTCAATGAATTCTTAAAACATAATGCTTTAACATATACCCCATTTCTCCTCCGGATTTAATTAAAACGAAATATAAGAATTTCTCATCGACAAATCTTGTTACGTACAAAATTCCAAATTGAAAAAGAGGAGGGAATTGAAATTGGGCAACTGGGTTTTCAATGGTTGCTAGCAATTTTGTTGTGAGGTAGAGGATGGGCCAACTTAGGTTGTAGGCTAGACTTGTGTATGTACTAACATTATTGTATCTTTCTTTTACAATATTTACATATATATAAGCTGGAATAATGTAGAGGGCTTAAATTAAACACATCATAGAGAGAGAGGGGGAGCTTGAGCTTGCCAATGTCTCATTTACAGCCTTTATGCTCTCACCTTTAGTGTGGTCCTCTTGTGTGTGTGTGTGTGAGTCTGAGAAGATGATAGATGGGACTATCAGTGGATGTGCTGAGTCCATTCTTCTTCTTCTGCCTGATCATTCTTTCCTTTGAATTGGTTTTCATACAAAAGGGAAAGGACCACTTTTTGATCACTCCAAATTCAACACAAATGAATGCCCTCCACAAGTCCCAAACATTTATCAATGGAGAATAGAGGATCGACGTTATCAATCTCGCTAAGTTTATACACGAAACAGCGGTGACATAGCAAAACATTAAATTAAATATAAAAAAAGCTTCTTTGTGTTATTTGCTGATGTGATGAAACTTACTCTAAAACCAAGAATTTGAATATAGTTGGTCAACCATATGCAATCAATCTACTTGGGAGATGTTGAAAGGAAAGTCAAAGAGAAGTTGGTTAAAGGTTGGTGACCAAATCATCTGTTAATAACCACATGATTAAGATATGATGATCACACACAATACAAATGATTATAGAATGGAATGGAAAAGTGTGTTTTGCATGATGTGATATTTGATTGGCACCAAACACTGAAGCAGGACAGGACAGGACAGGACATAAATATTTACATTGACTCACTGTATTAATGCAGCATTAAACACATGGATGGGCCAAGTGGGATGTATAATTAATAAATATGGGTCTTAGTCTTATCACACATTTAATCCAAGTTTACTCCACCATATAAATTAAATTCCCATATACCTCAATCAACTAACAATTTCAATTTTGCTTCCTCAAAACACTATCTCAATCAACTGTTGTTTTCATTACTTGCTATTTTGTTTTAGCTTCATATAACATTCTCATTTGGCCCAAACACAATTCATTCTGAACCAAATCATGAATCAATGAGAGAGAAGGGAAGAGGCTTTGCTCGCTTTCCAGTATGAGCAGACATACCATCTATACATCGGCATCATAAGGAACAGCTGAGAATGCTGACACTGGAAGAACTAAAATGGGCCTTCCATTGTGTTGAAATTCAGCAAGCATAGAATCGTGATCTGGTTCATAGCCCCAAGCGTTTCCAGTCAAGTCCACACGTTGTATATTACCTATAGAATCATAGCACATTCAAATAAGAACATCACTGCCATAACCGAGGTTGTCCTACCAATTCAAGTTGACCCAGTGGTTAAGAGCTCCCTCCAACACAACGGAGGACCATAGTTCGAACCCTCGTATAAGCAGTCTTATGGGTAAAAAACATAAGCTTGGTGCACCATGCTTCTACATAAGCAATTGAGCCCAAATCTTGGTACAAAAATGGTTTATCAAAAAAAACAAAACAGAGGATAATATAAACTTTATAATTCTAGAAATACAAATGATAGAAATTATATTGAGCTGCTAATGACAATTCGGTAGTGTATGAATAAATACCTGTTGCAACTCTTAAGGTGGAGGATATGATGGGCAAGGATACAACAGGCATAAAGTTATATGAAGCATTCACTGAAATAAGTTCTGGGGACTTTGAGATAAGCTTTGACAAAAAGTTTGCAGTCTCGATCCCGCCGCGATTTTTGCTGATAAAAAAGGTCAAATTTTCAGGTAAAAACTAAAAGCTGCGACAATAATTTATAAGGTAAAGAAAAAGGCATAGGAAGTTGAACCTTATGTTAATGTCAACAATCCTCAAGTCTTGTGTTAGTCCTTCATGTAGTTCTTGGAATCCCAATGAACCTAGTCCAATACCTTCAATATTGAGTACTTGAATAGATGTTCTCAAAAACTTAACCAAATCTGCTGCTATTGAGCTGTAGGAGAATAGTTCCAAAGTAAATAAACATGAAATAAAACAAAATAAAATAATAAGCTACAAACTATGAAAGACACACCACTATGAGCCAAGCCACTTAACCTGCGGAGGTAATTGTTAGCAATAGATAGAGATTTTAGAGGTCTCTTCAAGGTTGACAGGGTATGTAGAAGTTGAGACACGCCATCGCAGGAAAGCTCACAATTCTCCACATTCAACTCAGCAAAAGGAGAAGATCTTTCAAAAGCCTCAACCAGATATGGGATCAAACTCCTGAAAAATGAAACCAATGCCTGAAATCTTATACCCTACCCAGTATGTCAAAATATATACGGAGAACAGAAATTTAACATACCTTATTCCCTCATTCTCGATAGGATTGTCACTTATATCCAGGACCTCAAGGTTAGGCATTTGAATGAGCGCACATTTAAGAATGCTTGCATCAGCTTTGCTAAGATTGTTGCCCCTAAAATGAGGAAAGTAACCTTTTTCATGCATGATACATTGTATGAGAAATAAAATAGCACATGTCACTATATCTTTTCAATTAAGTTATCCCCAAAATGCAAAGAGCTCAAAGGATAGGCATATTGTCTTCTTGGCATAGAGCACCTTCAATCATGCACCTTTGGTGTTCATTATTGAAGAGATACTATGACTTAATTTGGTACCTCAATTAATGATTGCAAAGACTTGGTTGTGCCTGAGTAATCCTGGGGGCCACCTAATGATCTCAGGTTGAAATTAGAGAGCCATCCTGCTATCTGCAATATTGTACATGAAGTCTATCATTTTAATTTTAGTTTCTCGTAAGAGAAAATAAAAGCTAGATGACGCGTCCAAGAGAACACTGAAAACCATTTTAGCATAATTTGAACCAAAATGATTATCACATAATCTTAATGAACTCAATGACCTGGTGCAGCAAAATGATACAGGAGTTATGAGTAAGAGAAGATGCTATGCTAAGAATTATTTAACAAATGTGATGCAACCAGATAACAAGAACATATACTGCATAAAGAGCTTCAATATGCAGTTGCAGACGGCCCAAATTTTTAATAACTGAAGAAGATGAACTGAGAGTCAATTTAAATTCTTTCAGAAGAATTAGAAGCAAAATATATCATATGATTAGCCCAGTTGAGAACAATTTTTGAACCTGGTCTGTGAATATAACATCACAGCAACAGGTCAGTAAGTAAGTAATTACAAAAATGCTGTGATATTTTACTGATAAGATAAAATATCTTATGGATGATCGATATGGGAAACCAAGTTCATTTTCTCTTCCAAGTTGCAACGGATCAATTCCAGTACAGCATACATTGGAATATCCAATAAGGAACCAAACAATCAATAAAACTGGAGTTAAACAGAAAAACTAGAAGATTTGAGCCACATGTTACTAATCAGTATACCTTCCCGATGAAAGAAATGATACAAATTTGGCAGGTAACAGCACTGGGTTGGTTACAGCAAAGCTTGAGGTATTGACCGAGAAGTGCTGAATCCCATGTGTTAGCAAACCTTTCTTAACTAAAGAACCACAAATTGCATCAAGAAAACTTGATGGGAGGTTGCAGTGATTGAATGCAACTGATGTTAATGTTTCACTGTTCTCATTCAGAAGTTCGCAAATTCCATCAACCTGTGACATTGAGCAAAACATATTTACAACACGGTTGTTTTGGTGAAAAAAAAGAAACAGACGCATTGACTAAAGCTCCCATTGCAACTTCAGAAAATAGTCACATGAAATAAAACATCATAGTTTCTCTTCAAATAAGGCCTTCCCCACCCAACCAAATTTCTTTACTCAGCGGGAATCTTAAACAAAATTACCATGAAACCTGATCAAGCTAACAGCTAGGTTCATCCGTCCATTTGTTTCTTTTTTCTTGTTGGCAGTAATAAAAGTAAGACAGTGGTAAGTTATCGTGTTTGTAGTAATAACCAAATGCTCAAAACTATATCCTATTTCTGAATTTTAGGTTGATGCAACCCAAATTTTCCGATAACTATTACAAGAGGAAGGATAATGCATTGCTCCCCAATGATATTCAATTGCACAGTTAATCTGAAAGGACTGAGTAAATTCATAACATGTACAGAGCAGAGTTGCACAAGCCTATTAGAAAAGATTTAGAGATATGTCTATAACTTATAGCACTGAAGATGTATATACTTTCTGCTTATTGCAGTGCGCTCACTATTAACATTTTTTTTTTATTATTGTTGCTAGTCAATAGATTGTGGAGAGGAAAAGAAGAATTTGGATAAGTTAATGATATTCTTCCTAATGAGCGAGCATCTGCAAAGTTCATTTGATATACATACAGTACAATGTTTCACCCAGATGACCCACTAGGATTCGAACACTAGACCTCTTAAGAGGTGGTGCTCATATTAACCAACCAGGCCAGCCCTAGTGGGCATCATGCATCTCTTTAATAATGAGTGAGGGGCATATTATATTTACAACTTATAGTTTCAGAGTTAAAACCTTCAAAACAAAAAGGGAGGGCAAGTTATATGAAATTGGTGCATATAGAGAAAATGAATGTCTGCTTACATGCTCTTTGGATCTTATCCACTGTAGTTCCAAGCTTTGTAGCTTGCAGTTCCTCAACAAATGCTGTAACATACAAGAATTAGAGACATAAATTGACATGCCATAATAATATGCAAAGGTATAAGGGACTTTATATGCATGTACATGTTTAGCTATGCACATATCCATGGCAGCTTATCCATATACATCCGCAACTGCCATGAAACAAAATGCCTTTTAATAGGAATCCAGGTTAATAACTTGTCCAGATATTTGAATATTTTTCCTTGACAAGCCTCCACTCAATCTAGTGGTCATCACTCTTACGTACAAGTGTACAACCAATCATTACATTGATCCCCAATTAGCCACTTTTAAAAAAATTGCATACTAACATTTTGCAAGGCTTCAACAAGAGAGAACGACAAAAATTTATGCTCGTCTCTTTCGTACTCAATGAAAAAGAGTAAAAGGAAAGACCCCTCTTATTGAAATCGAGAACAAATTTCTCTCTCCAAAAATCACTCCGATGAAAAAAACAATCAACCTCGTATATTCTCTTTTGCAAAGATACTACAATGAACGTACATAGTAAAGAATGTGAACAGAGTAGGATGTAAGACTTACACATGTTTCAGTAATGCAGAAGACATTTTGAAGTCTCAGGCATCTGATGAAGAATAAAAGGTAAGGTAAACATTACATGGTATGAACAATATGAGTAGTATGCAGAAAATTTCAGTATGAAGACTCAATAACACAATAATTACTGCAAACAACCACAACTCATTAACAAAAATAAATTGTTCAAATTTCATCATTTTTGCAACCAGGTTATGCCCAGGAATTGAAGAACATACTTTGAACCCTATTTATGTAACAAAATATTACCTTGTATAGCATCCAAATTGTTGGCAATGGTAAGATAATTTTGAATATTTTATATGCCCTTCACAACCGATATATTTCAATATAGTTCCTGAATACAAAGCAAGGCTATTAGCAAATGCTACTGTACATATAGCTGTATATTTGCGTGTATCGAGTTGCATGAGGAACTCACTGCTGAACCTTGACTATTTAAAGAATCATAACTTTACCAGGTAATTCTATATCATTGATGCATTCTTTAAAAGCTGGTAGCAAAGCTATCGCTGCTGCTTCATCTAAGCAACTGTAATCAAGATTATGATAACGAAAATGCTTAGTTATAAACAGAAGGTGAGAACGCTGATAGACTAAAGCAAATAAGAATTTTCATCACATAGGCATACTTTTGTAGATGGGTTTCCCAGTACATCTGCCTCCAGTCAACTGATTTGATCGGTTCAGCAAGCTGAGGCCAGCGCAACTTAAACAATGTCCTCCAAGCTGTATTAAAATTCCCACTTCTGTGAGAACATTAATTTCATACTTAGAAATGGTTATGCATTACATTGTAATATGTAGTTCAATAAAGTTAGTATGAACCTTTGACGCTTCCTCCCATTGACAAGGCAATCATCTAAAGATTGATAATCATCCCAGTTCTTGAAGGGCCTGCTCACAGCAGAAACTAATCAGTCATTAGCTCGTTACACGTTTTAGCAGTCAAGTTAGCTTTATAAAAGAAGCCTGATTCCGATACACCCAACTTCACTCTTGATTTCGATAACACAGATGAAGTGAAACACAAAACCAAATGTAAATTCATGAATCTAACAACCCAACAATTGGATGAAAAACAACAAAAACAAAGATGTGGATACATAATGTAACCTATTCAACTTACATTTCAGTTTCTAACTGTTCCAGTGCCAAAGGAGGTAAGTGTGCCACTAACATATCAAATAATTCCTGGGGAAGCTCATAAATGTCCGGTGTAACATACTCCTCTGCAAACAACAGTACAGAGAAACCAACCAGTTTAAGAACATGTTGTAATAAATAATCAAAAAAAATGTAACAGTATAAGTAATATACCTCGAACGATCTCCTTTTTCAGTGCCTGGATACATAAAGACACTAAATTTTGAACTTGTCCCATCTTGCAGCACAAGGTTGCGATCAGATTGACCTAAAAAGAAACGAAAAGCATCGAGTGAGCTAAGTTTAGGGTTGGCGATTCGATAGAGTAGCATACGTATGTTGTATTGTATGCGAGACTCACCGGCGGCACCAGCAGGAGGTGGTCGGAGACCGGTAAGGTAACCCGAACCTCAGGTGCGGTGGAGATGTGTCACAGAAGAGATGTTACAGTAAAATGGGGTTATTGAGCTGAATAGCCTCGTATCAAAACAGTTTTAACTAAATAGTTTCTATTTCTTTCTATTTT
>JAYMSU010000580.1:0-13117 GCA_036897765.1 Erodium chrysanthum | reverse complement strand
GTTCCCAAAAATTTGAAGAAAACAAGTTCAACAAAAATTAAAATGAGTCAAATAAAATTATGGACTTAAATCATGTTACATCAATAATTTCATAAACTCATCAATTTACGATGATTAAGTAAAATTTTATATTATTGTCCGTTAATAATTAAGCTAAGAAATCTCTTAAATAATTTAAGAACGTTTTGTCATCTCAATTAACGACCGGTAGTTTCGATATTATCTCTATTTTTTATCCAATAAAACCTGAATATATCCCAAACAGAAAGAAAAAAGACTTGAAAATATGCAATTGATAACTTGGTTGTCTCTGGCTCTTCTCTCCGGAGCTCATTCCAATTCCGGTGTCCGCGAAGACTGAAGAAACTATCGGCGGAGGGTTTTCGGGTCATTTTCTGAAGGTCAGTTCTTTGCTCGCTCGGACCAATTTGGATTGTCTTGTTCTGTTCGTGTGGTGATGCTTGCTTTTCCAATTCGGCGAACAGATTCACCATTTTTGGCTGTATACATATTTCTTATCTGAATTCGAATTAGAGTTGAAGTATTGAGGATTTAAGGTCCTATTATGATATTACGAAATGGGTTTGCTGCCCAACTTCACTTCCATGGCCATGGAAGTGTCCTTCCTCGTTCATGTTTTGGTTCAGGCATTAAAGCAAACAGGTGGTGTGCAATATGTTGTGGTCTGGATATGGTTGTCAATACAAAACCAAGCATGCCCAAATTGAATATGCTATCTGGGTCTTCCAGGGAGCAGGAGAGTGTGCTGATTCCAAGAGAAAGGGAAGATTTTGAGCAGACAATGCCTCCTTGGGGAAATTTGACCATTTCAGAGGATATGGAATCAGAACCTGAAGGTTCAAATGTTAGTGAGGATGAAGAGGAACCTGCAGGTGCAAATGTTAGTGAGGATGAAGAGGAACCTATGTGTAGAGAAAGGGTCACTTCATATGAAGATAAGGTGCATTTTCTGGAGGAAACAGATGAGGGAGTATTGTCGAAACGGGTTTTGGTTCTTAGCAGAACCAAGAAGGTTAGGAGTGCATTGGAGTTGTTTTGGTCCATGGAGTTAGCAAGCCTTTGTCCTAATTTACATGCTTGCAATTCTCTTCTTTATTCTCTCTTTAGAAATGGATTGCTAGATGATGGGTTGAGAGTGTTTGAGGTTATGAAGAGGAATGTGATCACTTCAGGGCACACTTATAGTTTAGTACTTAAAGCTGTTGGAAACACTCGAGGTTGTGATTTGGCCCTTAAAATGTTCATGGAATTTGCTGACGATTGTGAGGTGAAGAAGGATTTCGATGCAATTGTGTACAACACAATGATATCACTTTGTGGTAAATCAAATAATTGGGTTGAGTGTGTGAGAATATGGAGAAGTATGAAGGACAATGGCCTTGTTGGAACACAGATTACTTATCGCCTTCTGGTGAGCATCTTTGTTCGTTGTGACCAACATGAGCTAGCTTTTGATGCTTACACTGAGATGATACAAAATGGACTCAAACCAGGCACTGACACAATGCAAGCTGTGATCGGTGCGTGTGCAATGGAAGGAGAGTGGGATTTGGGACTCAATGTTTTTGAATCTATGCTGAGTCTTGGATTCAAACCCAATCGCACCGCGTGCAATGCATTGATCAACTCCATTGGCAAGGCTGGGAAGGTCAAACTAGCATTCCAAGTATATGATTTCATGAAGTCTATGGGTCATTCTCCAGATGATTACACATGGAATGCGCTGCTTGGTGCTTTGTATCATTCAAACAAAACTTCTGAGGCTCTTCAGCTCTTTGACACCATAAAGAAAGAACACAATTCTCATTTGAATTTACATCTGTATAACACCGCTTTGATGTGTTGCTCAAAGCTTGGGCTATGGGATAAAGCTGTGCAGCTTTTATGGGAAATAGAAGCTTCAGGACTATCGGTTTCCACTGCTTCATATAATCATATCATCAGTGCCTGTGAAACTGCAAGGAAACCGAAAGTTGCACTACAAGTTTATGAGCACATGGTGGATCAGAAATGCAAACCAGACACTTTCACTCACTTGTCCCTGTTAAGAGCCTGCATTTGGGGGTCTCTTTGGAAAGAAGTGGCCAAGATCATGGATGTAAGTTCATACAACTTAGTTTGATTTGTTTTAGGTTTTCAAATCCTTTGATTTGATGTTATGATGTTTGTTTGTCTTGCAGAGAGTTGGACCAGATGTGTCTGTGTACAATGTTGCGATTCAGGGGATGTGTTTAAAGGGAAATATCAGTTCAGCAAAGAAGCTTTACATGGAAATGCGTGATGCCGGTCTTAAACCTGATCGTAAAACTCGCGCCTTGATGCTCCAAAACTTGCCAAATATATATTAAGTCGGTAAGTGCCTCAAAACTTACCATATAGTTCAGCTAGAGGAAGGAGATGAGACTCTTATCATCCCATTGCTGAAGAAACTCAAATTCAGCCTCTTCTCACTGAAACTGAGGAAATTGGACAAGCCAAAATTTGAGGATTGGAGATTATATGCAATGGAGTCTGAAGAACTGGAAGGATATGTAGTATGTATATTGATCTGTTGCATGACCTTTTTTCAACCTTTAGCTTCTGCTATTTTCATGTTTTGTTACACAGAAACTGAGAGTTATGATTATATATGACTGAAGCTTCCTCACAATTCTGAGCAAACATTTCTTTAGCAAAAAGCCTCTATTTATACATAAATATAATGTTTATACATATATCAAAATTATGGGACTCATAGCAGAATACAAAATGGTCTTTGCCTATTTGTGCCTCTGATCATTTCTGTAGACGATTTACTATTCACGGGATGTCTTCTTGAACAAAGCGTATGCATCGCTGTATATAGCCACCAGGTTCGAGAACACAGCAAGAACAATCATGAAGAAACATAAGATCTTGTCTTCCCTTGTAGCTATGCCATGTCGATCTCTGAAAAAAAAAACAAAGTTTGATCATAATGAGTTAATGAGGGCTATGCAATAATACAAAGCAAATCAACTATCACTGTAAGAAAACGCAGACACTTGAAGCAGAACCCAAACCCAGAAACACATAACAAACCACTAAGCTCCTTCAGTTATGAATTCTAAACCTGGGAATTCGCTAATTTAGGTGCCAAGGTCAAAGATGAAAGAACTGACCTTAGAGTAATCGAAGCTGGAAATATGAACCCGACACAAACAGCAGCAGTAGCTCCAGTAAATTGAAAAGCATCCCAAATACTCGGTGTAAAATTCGCACCCATGAAAATAACAGCAATGAGCCCGCCCGTCATGAGCCCAAACCTCAAATTATCTTGAACCAAAGGCTTTGACCCGGGAAAGAGAAGACCGTCCAAGTTGAACCTCAACGGATGGAAAACAACGGGGAAGACAAGCATGAGGTGGCCCGCATAACTAACACGAATAGCATCATTAAGCAGAGAACTGTAAGGAATGCCAAGGTCGGTGTCAAAATTGGCAAGAACATCATCAAGCGTTCCGTCACCAAACAAGAGGTACCCGAAGATACTTGTCATGACATAGACAAATGAGCACAGAGCGAGCGATGTTCGTACAACATCTTTGATTTGTATTGAGTCCTCGAGCTCATTGTCTATGCTATGAACTGCAAATAGTGCTTTGTTAATTCAGTTTCAATTCATATATTACAACAGCCAAAGTCAAGTTGGTCCAGAGGTTAAGGGATCCTTCAACACAATGGAGGACCACAGTTCGAACCCTAGTGTATGCAGTCTTATGGGTAATAACCATAAGTTTGGTGTTCCTTGCTTCTACACAAGCAAGTTCCCAGATCTTGGTACAAAAATGGCTTATAAAAAACACGTACCATTGTAGTGGCAGATATATGCAGAGACAAGGACGGGCACAACAGTGAACAGTTTCCAGAACGATGTTAAATCGGTTACGTTGGGTAGCATTCTAGGCATTGCGACTCCTCCAGTTGACAGTTTGACAATGGAGATTCCAACCATAATAACTAGAAATACGACCGCTAGAGCAACTGATAGAGCAGAGGTGAAACTCAATGAATCTGAAAAGGCCCAAATAAAAGTTTAGACAGTTGATAAAAAAAATATATATGCAAAAGAAAAATCTATTAGCAATGGAAAGAAATTAGGGATACTTGCAACAAAAGTGCCTTGTACTATTCACTTTTTGCAAAATGTCTCGAACATGTATTTTTGTTGTACTTTGTATCAATTTATTTCCAAAATGACGATTTTTCCCTTTACACAGGAAAAAAAAATTAAGGGATGTGAAAATTCTGGATTTTTTGT
The DNA here is from genome assembly GCA_036897765.1 of Erodium chrysanthum. Taxonomy (NCBI): domain Eukaryota; kingdom Viridiplantae; phylum Streptophyta; class Magnoliopsida; order Geraniales; family Geraniaceae; genus Erodium; species Erodium chrysanthum. The sequence goes on along the minus strand of JAYMSU010000580.1, from coordinate 8,817 downwards.
TTTTAAAATCTCAAGGGTAAAATCATCATTTTGAAACAAACAGATACAAAGCATAACAAAAACACAAGTTCTAGGCATTTTTTTTGCCATTATCAAAGAAGAAAGGTATGGTTCGCAAAAAGTGAACCGTACAATTATGTTGATTGAGAGACATGAAACTTGAATCTTTGACGTTTATCTAAGGGTTTGGAGTTACCAATATGGTGCACATTACAAGTAATAATCTACTATCAATCAAACCAGTAGGCAACGAGTTTCACATATTTGTGACTTATCAATCAGATGAAGCAATTCAGTTGAGATAAAACATAGACCATATCCGAATTGAGTTGAGGACTAACCAATCCGTTTAAAGCATGCCAACGGGGAAAATACAGCAACCGTTGTGACAAGCAGAATAACAGGACGCCCGTTCCACCAATGCACTCCGAACCACCCTTCCAGAACACCCGGATGGTGAGTTCCACTTTCAGTTGTCCCAGACAGGACATCCCCTACACATACATGATAGTTGATCATATCAGAGATTAAGTCACACACACTTCAATTATCTTAACATTATTTGATTGAAGTCATACCGATAATAATCATGTACACTATCAGCACACCGATGTTGTTGATCAAGACACTTATCTGCAACAACATTCTCCCATACTTTCCAAAGGCGACCCCCATGAGACCTGCATAGGAGTTAATCTTTGCTGCCTGGCTAAACCTTAGCAACATCTCGATCGAAGACTCGGTCAAGAATGCCATTAAGATGATCATGGCAACTCCGAGGCCAAGGCCTAGTACTTCCATGGTTGCTGGCAAGGCCATGATCCCGGCACCAACTATGGTGGTTGATAAGTTGAAGACTGCTCCGGTAAAAGAAGCTCCAACCTCGCCATCTTCATCAAGCTTTTTGGGCAATAATGGGGTGTTTTGATCAACAGACTCTCTGCTTTTTCTTGGCCTTTTCTCCTTTTTTGGTGCTTGACTCCCAGTCGTCATCTTATATTTATAGAGTAGCTCAACCTTTTATCCCGAGTTGAGTTATATCTGCAGGCACAAAATTCAGAATTAGAAACCCAACTCATAAAATCCTAATCATGGGTTTCAAACTTTCAAGTTCCAACCCTATTAACAAAATGTGGCTTCTAAGAACCCAGTTATTGATTGCCACCAAATCAAATACATATATCTGGGAAATAGTTGAAAACCCAAGAACAAAAGTACCATGATTATCCTCCAAGTCCCTCTAATTCTTTAACACAATTGAGAATCGCAAGATGAGATTTTTCTGACACAGCCAAGGCAAACAATCCAGACCCAACAACCAAAATCAAAATGCTGATAAAAAAACCAAACCCATTTGTGAAACCCACCAATTGATCAAATGAAACCAGTAAACAACAATCAATGCTTGAAAATCAAAATTTTCAGACAAACCCAATTGTGAGTTCTTCAGAAAATGGGTGCCTTGGCCTCTCCTGATACACACATACACAGAGAGAAAGCTGCATACAATATTCACAACACAGAGCAACCAATTCATATATATAAGAAATGAAGAACAAAACCGATGAATGTAATGAGGAATGGGAGAAGCAAAGGTTACATTTTTACAGGGAAAATGACATCCAACGACGTCTTATTCAAAACCCTAAATCAAATCCTTGGAACTGAAATTATTCTTCTGAAAATTGGGGCAAATTCAAGGGACTTGCCCCAGAGAGAATTGAGATTCCTGAGGATTTTTATCTCCCTATCATTTATCTCTCTCTCTCTCTGTATTATACATGTTTCTAAATATTTAAGAGATGATTTTATAATTTTTTTCTTTTCATTTTTAGAATAGTATAAAAACTAAAAAAAAAACATATATACAATTCATTTTCTGACCTCCATGTGTCGACTGGTACGAGGAACACGCACCGTATAAACCATGATTTTCGTAACCTGGACGCACCATGAACATTGATGGACTCTGGAGCTCGAACACTGATTTGCTTCTTCTCTTCTCCTCAGCACCGAAAAAACTCTTCCTTTTAAGGTTCGAATCTCTGCTACCGTTCTTCTTCTAATTTTCTCGGGATTTTATCTCCTTGTACTTGAAAATGCTGCGATATGGGTTTGTAGATTTGAGGGGTTTTTGTTCATGTTCTCGATTTGGGTCTTTGCAAAGGTTGTAACTTGATTTCTGTGCTTGCTTGAAAGTGTTGCATCTCTTAGAAATTTATGATAGATTGTTGATTGGGAAGTTAGAAATCTGATTTGGGTCTCTCTTGTTTTCGATAACTTTGATGATGAAATTAGTAGTTTTGATTCTGAGAATGTAAGATCAGATTTGCTCAAGTTAGGTTACATGGTATTTTGTTTCTAGGTTTGAAGTTTCAGTGATGAACATGAAGCCTAGTGGCTGAAGCTTTTGAAGGTTCTTTAGGACACAGTGGATTTTTATTTATCAGTCTGTTCCTAAGAAACTTACAGAATAGAAGAAGAGTAGTTAATGATGATTTCTTAATTTCCTTCTCACCTCTCACACTAATTCTCCTTTCTCTTGTAGTTTCAGACGCCAAGATTCTTAGCAAAATAGAACTTAGCATACTATTGAGATGGATAGTGATATTGTTCATGAAGCTAAACTTTCAGTTCACGATCAACTGAGAAGGGACATTAATGCGCTCATGATGAACTTCCTAACAAGAGTGAAGCTAGATATAACGTCCTCTTCTGAGAAGTTACTGAACTTGAATGCGCTCATGATGAACTTAGCAGCAAGGGAAGGCGAGTTAGAGGGTTTTGGATCAGAGAAAGAAGATTTGTTGCCTGACTCTTTTGAAAAGGCTCTGGAATTTGATCTCTTGTGTCGAATTCTAAATTTGGAGGTAATGGAAGTTCAGAAATTTATGGCCGGTCTTCAAACCGAAACAGTTCATGCCCGTGAGCTTATATCTGCATGTAAAAGCTTTGGGGAATCATTTTCATTAATGGAAGAAAAATTACTTGGTTCAGAAGAGTTGTTGAAGCAGCTGCAAGAACAGGTCTTGGACATTAGAAAACAATCAGGTAGTTTCAGGAGGACCTTGGCATGTTTTGATGGTGAAGACAACCTTGACTTTTCAGAAGACGAACAAGTGGTGATGACAGATACGAGGATAAAAATGCAAACTGTTGAGCAACAAAGAGATGTTTTGGTGATGTTAGAGAGGTCTTTAGCCAAGGAGATGGATCTTGAGAAGAAGCTGACTGAATCAAGACAAGTTGAAGAAGAGCTGAAGCAGAAGCTACTCTCTTATGAGAACGAGTTATGCAGCACGGAGGAAGAAACATGTAATGTTTGGGAGAAGCTATTTGAGGCAGATAATGTTGCAGAGACCTTAATGGGAGTTTCGAAAGAGCTCTTGGGTCGACTCCATATCTTACAGTTCAATTTGAATGGTTCACTCAAGCGTGAAGATGAACTGAAATCTAAGTTTGAATTTGCCGATAAACAGTTGAAGTCACAAGAATGTACCTTGAAGAGACTTGAGAGTGGTGAGACGAGGCTCAATGACTTCTTTGTAGCGCAGACAGAGAGCTTGAAAGCCAACTTAAGTGAAACCGAAGAAAAGTTGATTCTTATTAGCTCTGAGGCTTTCACTTTGAGGGAGAAGGTGAGTTCACTTGAGAACCAGTTGAAATGTTCTGAGTTTCAGCCGCTGAATGTAAAGGTATCACCTGAAGAAAGTCCTAAAGAGGAAACTGATTTTCAAATCAGTGAATTGGAAAATGTTATAGAAGATCTGAAAGAAAATTTATTGAAAGCTGAAAATAGGGCTGACAGTGCAGAAGCCAAGTGTAAATTATTAGCTGAGACAAACATGGAGTTAATCGATGAGGTGTGTCTTCTTAAAGGCAGTGGAGGCGTGGAGTCACTTGAAGCGTCCCTTGAAGCTAGTCAAGAGAAGCAAGGCATGTTGAGTTCTACAATCAGTGACATGGAGAAATTGATCGAAGATTTGAAGCTGAAGGCTTCAAAAGCTGAAAATATTGCTGATAGTGCAGAAGACAAGTGTATCGAGTTATCTGAATCACATGCAGCTTTGAGTGAAAAGGTGGGGTCGTTTGAGGGACAGTTGCAGAAATCCGATATTCAGCTTCAGCATGCAGTGGCATCACTTGAAGCGAGTCTTGAGAAGCAAAGCATGTTGTATAACACAATTGGTGATATGGAAAATTTGATTGAGGATTTGAAGTCAAAGGCTTCAAAAGCTGAAAGCCGGGCTGATAGTGCAGAAGACAAGTGTATCTTATTGTCTGAGTCACATGCAGATTTGAATGAGGAACTAAATTTTCTGAGGGGAAGAATGGAATGCTTGGAGGGAGCTTTGCATCAATCTGAGGGAACAAAAATGGCTACTGCTAAGGACATTGGCATTAGGACCAAAGTAATAACTAATTTGGTCATGCAGCTTGCTATTGAGAGAGAGCGCCTTCATAAGCAGGTATTGGCCTATTTAAAAATGAAAAAAAAAAACTCTCTTTTTCTGTATGAGTATAATCTACAGTATATCATATCTTATATGCAGATTTCATCATTGGTGAAGGAGAACAAAATATTGGTAGTGAAGTTGCAGCAGAAAAAAGAGAACTCCTCTCCATATATGAGCCAGGACGGTAAAGAAAATGGTGAAGACTCCATGTCTTGCACGCATGACCGAACATTTTGTACTAAAGACGGTGAGGGAGAAGTGACTGATGTTTTGACTACCAGTCATGAGGTAAATGTATGTTTTATTTGATTTGTGTATTGTGAACTTAATATTAGGAAGTGGAAAAGGAATATGTTTCTTCCTTTTTTTTAGTATACAACATGAACTTGAAAAAGTTTAAACTAAACAGTCATTTTTTGCAATTACCCCTTTATATATTTGCATTGAACACACCAAGAACATAACTGTATTTCCAAAACTAATTGAAGTTACAGAAATGCAGACCAAAACTAATTGAAGTTACAGAAATGCAGAATCCAAAAATGACTTGTCCTAAGTACTCTTCTTATATGTTTCCAGATGAACAAGACTGGAGAAAACATGTCTGTGCTTGAGACTGAAATGGAGTCTCTAGAGGCATCTGAGATTGAGACAGTGAGGAGGATTGATGCTGGTGCACTCAACACTAGGCATGTTGTCATGGCAATCATCATTTTGCTGATTTCAGCTGCTGCAGTTTATGTATTTCAACAGTCAAGCTGTCCCTTTTGATATTCAGAAACTAGCTTCAGCTACAGAAGAGCTCCAGTTTCCATATAACTGATGACAGGAAAGAATAGTGTCCCATTACAGAAGAAGATGACAGAACTTACAAGAGATAGTGTTTTCTGATTTTCTTTTACCAATTTTGTACTCTTGGCATGTCCAAGATCGAATTTGCCTAGGTTTGTTGCAGCTTTTGTTTTGATGTATGTTAACATACTGCATAAGTACTCTTATAAAGTGAGAGAGAGAAGACATAAATATCTTGAAATGCTGATAATTTTCAAAGAAATATAAATTTCATTTCATTTTCAAGGTCTATGAAATCCAACAAAAATTTCAGTCTCAAACTCTGTTGCTATATTTCCTATAACAATGGCTGCAAAACTAGTTCTTTGCTGCCCGGTTTCATATTGCTTCCTCATCAAGCACAAACCCAGCATCAGGCTCATACCCAGCCAACTTCATCTCAAAGATGAGCCCATCAAGAGTTTCATATATCTTCTTAAATTCACAATGTCTTTTGTCACAAACAAGAAATGCATGTACCTCATCTTTTACTTCAATCCAGCTGCAACCTGGTTCCTTTCTTATGTTCTTGTCTCTCATCAACATCCTCGTCTTTGAAACCTCGCTCCACATTCCAGCATCAGCATAAATGTTCGATAGAAGAACATAAGCAGAAGGGTCTTGAGGGTCCAGCTCCAGAAGAGAAGCTGCTGCTTGTTCTGCAACCTCTACATTCCCATGGATCTTGCAGCTGCTAAGCAGTGTCTTCCAGATGACATCATTAGCTTCCAGAGGCATGTCCTTGATAAGCTTCAAAGCTTCATTGATTTTGCCTGACCTCCCTAGAATATCCACCATGCAGCAGTAATGCTCCAACTGAGGCTCTAAGCCATAGTCACTGAGCATGGTATGGAAGTAATGTGATCCTTTCTCAACAAACCCAGCATGCCCACAAGCTCGAAGAACTGAGATAAAAGTGGCATGGTTGGGTTTTACATTCTCAGTTCTCATGTTCTCAAATAGTTCAAGAGCCTCTGTTCCAAGTCCATGTTGGGCATAGCCACAGATCATGACATTCCATGTCACAGAACCACGATTCTGTGACTTGTCAAACATTAGTCTAGAGTCATGCATGTCTCCACACTTTGAGTACATATCTACAAGTGTGCTGGATATGTAAACATCTGATTGCATATCTTGTTTGATGATTTGAGCATGAATTTGCTTCCCAAGACCAATAGTAGCTAAATTAGCACAAGTGTCAAGAACAGTTGAAAAGGTGAAGTTATCGGGTTTTGCACCTGTTTCCAGCATCCGGCAAAAAGCCCTTAGAGCCTCTTCACTTTGCTTTTGCAGTGAGAATCCAGAAATGATTGAGTTCCATGAAACTATCATTTGCTCTTCTGTTCTGCTATGTATCTTCTCTGCAGCTTCCATCACACCACACTTGCAATACATATCAACAAGAGCATTTCCAATGAAGAAATCCAACTCCAGCCCAGATTTGATGATCCTGTTATGAACCTCCATGCCATGGCTCAAAGCTCGCTGACCAGCACAAGCCTTTAAAACACTTCCATAAGTAAACACATCAGATTCCATACCAGAATGCAACATTGAAACAAAAAGTGAAAGTGTTTTTTCTTCGTCTCCATTCTGACCATGAGCTGCAATAATTGAATTCCAGGACACAGCATCTCCTCTTCCCATTTCATCAAATATGTGACAAGCATCAGCTAGAGCTCCACATTTTCCATACAAGTCTAAAATGGCATTTGTGACATATATGTTTGACCTAAAACTACTCTTGATGGCTAATCCATGCAATTGAAGAGCCTCCAAATGCCCTTTGAACCCTGCACATGCACTTATTGCCCCAGAAAGACTTATTTCGTCAAATTTAATACCAGATCTCTGCACAACCTGAAATAGCTTCAAAGCTTCAAAACCATGACCTGATCGAGCATACCCAACAATGATGGCATTATACGATTGCAAACTACGATCAGGTAATGAGTTAAATAACTTCCTAGCATCAGGCAGGCAGTCACATTTTGCATACATATCCAAAATGGCAGTTCCTACCACAGAATCCAATCCGAATTGAGTCTTCAGGGCAAGACCGTGCAACTGAGAACCTAACCTATAATTTGATAACACCGCACAAGACCTGAAAACACTAGCAAATATGGATTGGCTCACCTCACTCCCTTCTTTTCGCATTTCCTTGAACAGTTCAAGACCTTTATGGATTTGATCATTCTGAACACAACCTGCAATGACAGATCCCCAGGACACCCAATTCTTCTCAGGCAATGCACAAAAAATCCGAAGCGAGCAATCTAAATTCTTACATTTTGCATACATATCCACTAAAGCACTTCCTGTGACCACATCATTATCCAAACCCGTCCGCACTGCAAGGCAGTGCACTTGAATCCCCACATCATATACCCCTAAAACAGAACATGCTTTCAAGACAACAGCAAAAGTAGCACTATCATATCCCCCACCATTTTCCCCCATCCTTGAGAAAACTTCAATGGACTTCCAACAATCCCCATTCTTGGAGTACCCAGAAATGAGAGAGTTCCACGAGATCACATCCCTCTCCGGCATCGATTCAAATATCATCTCCGCACTCCCCATATCCCCACACCCAACATACCCGGAAATCATAGAATTCCAAGAAACCACATCCCGTTGAGGCATTCCATCAAACACCTTGGAAGCATACTCCAACTTAAAACATTTCGTATACATCCGGATCAAGCAGTTGTTGACATACACACCGGGATCAAACCCAGAAACAATCATACGAGCATGAGCTTGTCTCCCCGGATTCAGAGCTCTCCGGTCGGAGCATCGCCGGAAAATGTAGGAAAAATCTGTCTTTTTGGTGGGTGTGATCAAGTCTGAAGAAGCAGAGGTAGAGAATGCAGAAACGAGTAAGCTCCTCCACATATCTCTTCGTGGGCACGATAAAGTTCTTGTTCGGCGAAGGTGATGGATGTGAATCGCCATGGATCTTCGTACTCATGCTTTGGCGGGTCTCTCTGAAACATTTCTGGAGCCATTTCAACAATGGAGGATTCACTAGATCCAGACACGTATGATCTAGATTACGAGCCCATCCCCATACTGTTCCCCAACTTCCACGCCGCCATCGACCCCGATTTCAAAATCCCAAGCTACCCTCCCGCCGACGCCTTCGATAGTCTCCTTTCTTCTCTCTGCACCGAAAATCATTTTGTGATCTTAAGTGACATGGGTTTTCTGGATTTGTAAGGTAGGGCGGAAACTGGGTTGTACGAGGTACCCGAGTTCGACGAGGCTGGGCTCGATGATCTTCTGGGTTTGCGCACAGAAGGGCTTCGGGTTACTGGGTTCGATTCAGATTTGGATTATGAGGACGGCGTTCCCAGCTCGCCGGAGGAAGATGAGCTGCAGCTATTTTTTTTCCTTTTTTTGTCAATGGCACAATTTTGAAAATTTGAAAACAAGTTAGGGGCATTTTTGTCTTTTCACTTCATTTTTAACCCTAAAAATCCGATTCCGTTAGAAAATCCTAACGGTGACAATTAGTTTG
>JAYMSU010000579.1:0-13121 GCA_036897765.1 Erodium chrysanthum | reverse complement strand
ATACTCAATAATGTAAGAAGTGAGATAACCCTTTAAGTAAAATTTGTGAAGTTTTCTGTTTGCTACAAAAGTTTGAAAATCACCCATCTTGATTAAACAACTAGATTTTATTTTATTATGTTTATGTGCTCCAAGATCACATATGTTATATGTTAGAGTTAACACCATTAGACTTCATTATACTCAAATCAGTGTCATTTAGTTTTGAGCTATAAACTAACTTTTAATTTCACTTTCTCAAAACAAGAGATCAAATATATTCACACCTTCCTATTTAGCAAATTACGCAACCTAGACAAGCTAACTTGAAAGAATTTGAAGAATTTTTAAATCTTTTTAGGATCATGCTTCATAATATAAAAAACAATCATAACAATTAGATGTGATTTTTGGATAACTCATATTGTTAATTATGAAACATATTCAACCACAAGTCTAATCAACTCAATCTGAACTCTAACATCATTTGAAAAAAAATCAAACAAAATATACGAAGTCAAGAAAAACAATTATTAGTTAAATATGATATTTAAATAACTCATGCTGTTACAAAACACATTCAACCACAAATCCAATCAACTCGATCTCTAACTCTAACATAATTTTTTTTTTAAAGCAAACCATATATACAAAGTCAGGAAACACAATTAATATCCTGTACAATAATCAGGTGCTGTTTTGTCAGATTTGTGATTATAGTTTAGTTGTCATCTGGGCATAATACACTTTTTCAACCCATACTTGGAAGTAGATATTGCTTGATTGAGGCCCCTCTAATCCGAAAGTGTAAACATTCCACATCAGCCACGTGAATCCATGAGCTTGCTTTAGGCTCCACAGCACTCCGTAATATTTTGAAATCGACGTTGATGTGCACAACTTGTTCAAACTATACTACAAACCTTTTCCAAAACTCCGGGACCCACTTCCAGGCAAGGCCTGTGACCAATTCACCTACCATTTCCAATGGTCAACATGGAAGGTTTCAGGCCCATGTGATGCTTCACTGGGCTTGGATCCATCATTATCTTCTCTGTGACGTCACCCATACATCATAATGTAAAGGTGTGACGTGCTGTAGGTTCTCCTTGAATTTTCGCAGCCCATGTACTGTACACACACAAAACCTTTCTATTCAGCAACCGAAAATAGAGTAGTCACGGACAGGTACAAAATGAATTGATTTGAAACTTCAGATTTTTATCGACCAAAAAGTCCTAATGAAATGTTTAACATAGAAAAAAAAATAATCACAATGTGAAGATAATCATTCCATATTTGATTGTAATTAATCACAATAAGATGTGAGTCGACATCATATTCCAAAGTTGCAAAAGCTTCTAAACTACGTCGTCTAGGTTATTGTTCCGTGTTTCGCCTCATTTTTTCCAAGAAAGAGAAAAGAAAGTAAATGCAAATAACGAGATATTAGAAATTCGTTTTGGGAAGAAAATAATGATATGATCCTGATAAAGCGACACGTTTGTTGAGTGAAAGGGACCCATAGGTGTGACGTGTCGGGTGCAGGAGGGAGAGCCACATGATAAGTCGGCGACGCAGAGCTGCATTTCGCGACCTCATCCATGTCAAGACAAAACACTACTTTTTGGATTCAATACTTGTTATTGCCCTCAGATTTGCCTCTATATTACACCATGCCACTCTATTAAACTCGAATTAACCACAAAATTAAATATAGGCTATACTTAGAAGTTAAGACTTAAAAGCTGGCACTCTTATCTTTCTTGCTATGGTCCATACTCTAGATTGTTCGGGAAAACGAATAGTTTTTACAATCACACTTAAGATTTTCTTCCTCACAATTAATTAATGGTAAAAAATGACTCCACATAATGTTTCCTAACATATTTATATAGTCATATTTCAAAAGGTGTACAACGAATCTTTTAAGCACTAATTTGGTGTACTATTTCAATCAGAGTCGAATTTACAATACAAAGACGGAAAACACCCATGTTCCAAACGAAATATGAAGACACTTTTATGTCATTATCTTTTATTTAGAGATAATGGTAAAAATTGTCTTCATATTTTGTGAGGTCAGTTTGGATATTTCTAAAAATATATTTGACATATGACCATCACATGAGGATTTTAGTTACGTTTTTTATTGAATGACTCGATATATACGTTTAAAACATGAAGACAGACTTGTTCGAACTTCGAACACATGACACAAATACACTTTTTTACCATTACCCTAAACCTATAACATGATTTATAACAGAATCCAAATATGGCACAGAGTCAATGATGGCCTAAACGAAATAACTTGCTATGAAAATCCATAGCAAGCAAGAGAAGGGTTGTGATTACAAGTAGGGGCAAAAAAGTAAAAAAAAAAAAACTGAAGGAAAGGATAAACATTAAGATGAAGATGGAGAGAGTAGTATTTTGGGACCTCATTTTGGTGAGAGATATGTGGTGGTTAGGTGCGGTCACATGCAAAATGACAGAGAGATTGGGTCCATCCACACATAGAAGATGGGTGTCCATTCACGAGCATTGTCTTTCAAAGGACACCTTTTCAACTCTACCTTTTGGTCTTTAATGCACCACACACACTAGCAATCAAAGCTCACTTGAATGAGATATGAAGAAGATGTAGAATTGGACTTTACCACGTTCAAAATTCAGTGGTTGAGTAGTTTTGGTCTCTCTTGCCATTTGCTAAACACCTCTCTTTCTCCTCTACTTGGCCTCACCCGAAATGGATAATTTGATTGAGATTGCCATTTTGGCTTATGGGTTTGGCTAGGGGTCACCACACCTACAAAACCACAAAAGTTATATATTATGTAAATAAATCAACGGAATTTTAAACATTTTAATTATTATAAAAATTACAAAGGAATTGCGTGATGCGCAATGAACCAACAAAAATACTTCTAGGAGCTTGCATATCAAATAAACAATCCTTCATTTTCAACAAAATTCATGTATATTAACTTCATACCACATAAATGGCTGACTATATTAGATGGTCATATGAATTTCAGGTGTCATTTTTTCTCTCTCAAATCCGTCTTTTGGCCTAAGTGTATCACGTGTGGTCTCTACATTATAAACCCGTCTTAAATTTCAAACTCTCTTAAATTTAGTTTTGAAAATAAATTCAGTTAATAAGTATTGAATCCATCTATTAAAGTTCATCCATAAACACGTGCTCTTACTATGACGAAGATGATAATACCTACATATTGCTTTTGGGAATACAGAAAAGGAGGCAACCGCATTCCATCTCATGGTCATATATATTTTCTATAATATGATATACGATACATGTGACCATTAATACCCTAAATCATGTGATTAGGAAAGTGACAATTTCATATCTACCTTCATATCTTATACCCAATAAAGGATATTAATTCAAAAAAGCTTGTTTGCACAAATGTGTGTAACAGAAAGTGGAAGAGATACATATTCAATATGAGTGATTAGATTTATATTTTCCCATGCATCACCACTCAAATATTAAACACAGGCAAAGGACATTGGGTGTTTTGCCTATTTACAGCATCTCCTAAAAGTTTGGTCGACTCTAACTCAAAAAAGCTTTCTAAAACAGTCGGATTTTCAATTGCCAACCACCAAACCTCAAAGATACCATGTTTGCTCCTCTTAATGCAATGGTGTAAGAATGCAATGTCACTAGGGGGAAAGATTTATGGCATCAGTCACTTAAGTGGTTTCTTACTTTTGTAATTATCTAAAGATGTTGTGATTTGTTACTTTCACTTCATATCTTGTTTGTTCTACTGCAGGTTATATATATTTAACACAGATTTGCTAAACAAAACAGAAAGCAGAAGTTCAAAAAATCATAACATTTTGTGCAAAGTATGTTTGGAACATATTGAGTGTGACAAAGCATTCTGGTCCACAGGTAGACTTAATATGATAACACCAATCACTTATAGTTTGTTAAGTTCTGTAATTACCTTAGTTTTGGCTTCATATCTTGATCGTTTATGATCCTCATGTTGCTGCTTCTTGAAGTATAATCTCACATCTAATAAAATTAAGAAAAATAAGGTATATATAAAGACATTGTCGCAACTAGCTAATGATATTGAGTTTTTTTGATCAGAGATATTTAATTCTACATGGTATCAGAGTAGTGGAGTATCATATTTAAAATTCTACCTTTTTCTTATATTTCTGTTTTCCAAAATACCCAAATCTCAAGCTGTGCCACAAGTTTTAGTACTCATATTTTCCTATGTACTCAATCTACAAGTTACAAATATCATCATTCTTAGATGAAGATATATGTTTACTCTGTTTTGCATAAATTTTTGATCAATTGATATTTAAATATCATTGTTATTTGAAGTTTAATGAATTAATGCTTCAAAGGGGAACACACACACGAAACAAACTTTGAAATGAAAACTGGAAATTGATCTCGACCATTGAATATAATTCGTCCAATGGCCCATATTTTTAGGGGAGTTTTATATTAAAAAATGATACAAAATCAAAATTTTATGAAATTACAAAAATACATCAATTGGTTATTTAATCTCAACCATTCGAACATGTTAGTGGTTTCTGATCTAGTTTCCATTTCAAAAAAGAGTTTTCACCTGATTGCTAATCATGCTATGAAATATCTTTTGACACCCAACTAGTAATTATGGGAAAAGCATAAATGAGAGGAAAGGGAGAATTTGATCTAATCTTGATTAAGCAGAGCTGAATAAGATTGGGAGTCAGAGAGGGAAGCAAAAAATTGTTTGGGGGCAATAAAAGAGCTGGCATTGATGGGTGAAAAGCAGATATCTCTTGCACGAGAGGGAAGATATAAAAGAAGAGAGGAGAGGTGGTTCGCATGGAAGACGCGTGGCAGGTGAAGATTTATGACAGCATTGGACTTTTGAGGCAGAGTCAATCAATAATAGTAGTAAATTGCAAAAGTAGCTTTTTGGCATAGAAAGAGAAAGGTAAGAACCAGTTGGGACCACACGGAGGCAATCTGCTCTGCTTAATCTCTCTTCTCTCCCAACTTTGAACTTTCTTGCCAGATATTGAATTGTTTGCAATTACTATAAACACCCTTCTCTATTATCCCAATACTAACAAAATGAAAATAACATGATAACCTCTACCTCAACTACAAGGTGATTGTCAAAAATTACAGGTAAAGGACATTGGGTGGTTTGGGCATATTACGACTTGGTCTTTTCAAGTGACTAGACAAAAAAATCTTAATTTTCTTAAATACCTAAGACACAGTGAAACAGAAAAAAACCCATTTAAACAGTTTAAAATAGTCAAAAATTGAATGACCAATGACCTTATTGGTAAATTTCATTCCCAATTCTAAAATCAAAACACATTTTTGCCCACACAATTATTCAACACCCCTACAACTCTACCTACCTAACTAATAACTCGTTATTTTTGGTCTGGAGAATAATTAAATTCCAATGGAAACAAATTTGTTTGAGTCCACGGAAACAGAGGGTATTATGGTCATTAGACCAGAGAGTTAGGCTAGAGTTAAGAAACCCGTATGGAATAGAAAGTTGTGAACAGAGGAAAAAAAGGCACAGAAAGTCCCAACACTCTGCAGCTATAAATACACCACGCGAGGCACCAAATCTTCAACTCAGCGTGCTAATTCAGTCTTCTCTTCTGAAGTCCAATTCTCAGAAGAGAGAAAAAAATCTTCTCCTTTCAAAAGATCAAAGTTCCAAGATTTCTCCATCAATTCTTCCTACTTCTCTCAATCTTTGATTTTTTCACTCTCCAATTCTCAACATTTCCTCCTCTCTTAGAATTTCTCTTTATTTCTTTGGGTTATTTGGAGTTTACCCGAATTCTTTCTCCGTATACTACTGTGAATCAGAAGTTTTTATTCCCAGGAAAAGGGACTTTTTTTCAGTTCCCGTTTCCGAGAATTATTGTTCCTTTGCGCTCTGTTAGCTCCTCGGTGTTCAATTTCCCAAGAACTCAGCAATATTTTCTCCAGTAATGGAAAGAATGCAACAAAACAACCTTCCAGTTTCATTTCCAGGTGAAGTTGATATTAGATCCTCACTGTCACAACTCATATTAGCTGGTGGGAGCAGCACTTTGGACTCAATTTTTTCTTATTGCTCACCATCAGCTCCATCCAACAACTTTTCATCCAACCCACTTGGCTCTTCGGCTTATCTCCACCAGAGAGACCTTCTCCAGAAATTCAGCCAAGAAACCAGAGCAAACGGCATATTAGCTGGCTCTCTGCTATCCAATTCTGTCTGCACAAGCACAAGTGCAGGTGCTTCTTCTTACATGAACCCATGCAAGAAGAAGCAATACAGAGGAGTGAGGCAGAGGCATTGGGGGAAATGGGTGGCTGAGATCAGACTCCCACAGAACAGAATGAGAGTCTGGTTGGGAACTTATGACACAGCTGAAGCTGCTGCTTATGCCTACGACCGTGCTGCCTACAAGCTCAGGGGTGAATATGCTCGTTTGAATTTCCCAAACCTAAAAGACCCCACAAAGCTGGGTTTTGGAGATTCTGCCAGACTGAATGCTTTGAAGAGCTCGGTTGATGCCAAGATTCAAGCTATTTGTCAGAAGGTAAAAAAGGAGAAAGCTAAGAAGAATTCCAAGAAGAGCAAAGGTGTCAGTGGTGAGAGCAAAGGTGTCAGTGGTGAGAGCAAAGATGTCAGTGGTGAGAGCAAAAGGGTAACAAAAGTAGATTCCTCGTCACCAGCACCTTCATCTTCGCTGTCATCGACATTTTCGCCAGCGTTTGTTGTTGACAGTTGGGGTAGTGAGTTGCTATCACCAACTGTTTCTGAAGATGGGTTCTGGAAGAGTGACGATTCGCCCTGCTCAGTTTTTGCTCCTCAAGATTGTCCAATGATGGCAGGGGAGTTTGGCCTTGAAGACTGTTCGCTGGCAAGGATGCCATCTTTTGATCCCGATTTAATTTGGCAAGTTCTTGCCAATTAGGGAAAGGATTCAGTTTCTCTACCTGAAGTTTGGGAAGTTTTTCCAAAGCTAAATGTAAATGGTAGCTTTGATGAGAGGTTATTACGTATGCTTTAGAGTTTTATTGAGCTGTAGGAGTAGGGGTGATTATGGTTATATTATGGCCTTTTAGTTTTTGTAAGAAGGCATCAAGAAGGTTTCTATTGTAGCTCTACTGTGAGCTGGTTATTACTTATTGTTATTACATATGAATTAAGAGTTACCAATAAATCTTATGAGTTATTGCTGTTGGAAATCCAGTCATCTAATTCCTAACACATTCTAACCTAGCTTCAGAGCAAAATTGCACATGCATGAGAATTGCTAATTTGACTCATGAGTCATAGGCATAGCCCTAGTTCTAGCATGCATCTGACACATTAAGAGGTTCACAGCCAACTGTAGCAAATCAAACCCTAATTTTCAAGCTATGGGATAAGAAAATAAGAAGAAAGGTGTTTACCTTGCAAGTATCAATGTTTGTTTGATAACTACCTTGTTTCTACAGTAAATGGAGTGAGCCATATTTTGCAGCATTTTGCCCACCATGCTCGGTAGTAAAGAGAACACATACTGAATAGGTTTGTGGTCCTGGTACTGAACCTGTATGAAAAAAAAGAAAGATCACATTCATGGATGGACAGACTTTCAAACTAGCCCACTTGATTATGCATGACATGTCGATAACACATCAGATGCAGATACCATGGTTACTTTTCTAATTCAGTTTTTGACGGAAAGTTGAAAGTAAGAATCCATGCATCATTTCCAAATACACTAATTTATTTAACAAAACCTAACAGAAGTGTTTACCCATTAGAATTTAGCATGTTCAATGTCAGCAAGAAGTTTTTTATGAGCTACATGAGCATCAAAACTGAATATTTGCAAAACAATAAATCCAACCACATATTCATGGACTTCCCTGAACAAGAATTGCTGATATTATCATATATAGATCCTTCCTAATTTCACATCAAATACAAGACAGAATAATATCAATACTCTGTTTCTAGGTATCCCATATGAGGTAATCTTTGGCACTTCATGACCTTAAGTGTGCAATGTTTCCTTGTAGTGTAGGCAGCAGTTATTAAACTCCATTTTTTATATATAGGAAATGCTATAAAAGAAAATGCATGTCACTGTATAATTGATTAAAATCACCCGAGGGGAAGGGGAAAGAACCGGCTAGTCAAGCAAATAACATTCGAAACGTAGAAATTTTTGTTAATTCACTATGTATTAAGCTTCCTGTTTTTAGCAGCACTAGCAGAAGTCTACCTGTAATTGGTTTCGGACTAAGCATAGTCCTATTTGAAATATGAATGAACAAATCCAGGCCTAGCAAATTGTAGCTTCATCTTCAACCAATCAACACTCTAAGCCTGTGCTTGGATAGATTTTTTATGGGAGCGGAAATGAGAATGAGAATCACCCCACTTTATGTGTAAATGAGGGGAGATACAAAAAAATGGTGATCTTATGTCCATTCTCAATCCCTCACATCACCCTATTTTCATTTTTATTTTGAAAATGAGGATCTACATTTGCCTATGAGATGATTTGACAGTGGGAATGAGAATTAAAATGAACCTAAACTACACATAAATTGAGGTGATCCACGTTCTGTTTCTCAAACCCATATGCAAACATAGCCTACAGATGCAACTTAAAATTCAATGGTGATAGACAATAGGTATACCAAACTATTGTGGATATTGGAAAGTTTCCAAGTTCAAAAAGTCAAGACCAAGCAGAATATTGTCAGCATCATTAAAATACAATTAGCTTTTGTGCCTTGCAAAGTTTTAGTAGAGGAACTCTGTCATCATTCAAACCACAGAATTGGCAAAAGCATGAGACCATCAGGATAATCACATTGTCAAGTACCAAAAGCATTGAACTGCTTCTGCAAGACTGCAACTGTGAAGGAAAATGCACCAATTGTGTCCTCTAGTATCATTACCTAACATTTAAGAGGGTGAGCTAAAATCAATCTAAGTCGATCACCAATCAAGTGTTCAGATGTTATCCACTCCCCCCAATCAGCCAGCAACGACCAAATAACTGTTTGAATATGCTACTTTTTGGGTATAAAACTAAAAAGATTGTAGCATATGATAAATATAAACAATATGTGGATCCATACCTGCAGAGATTCCATGAAATAGATATATGACTAATGCCCATAAGGCCATAACCATGTGCGTAAAGATATGACATTCAAAAGAAATTCTAACCACTTGATTTTAAGCATCATGTACTAAGAAAATGATATTAGTCACATTTCCATCATACTACAGTTATTCATATTAAATACAAAATGTTCCATGTATGCTGTTTTTTTAATGCACACTCAACATTGCCTTACAGTAAATGGAGCTAAAACATGCCGAATTTTCCATGTATCTCAAACTCAGATACTAAAGCTTTGCATAAAACCACTAGACCCTGCCTAAATTTCCCATACTATAGGAATGATTCAACAATGCCCAAATGGTATGGTGAATCTAGTTGAAATCTCACTAACAGACCTCATGGCCTCTAGAACTTCTTCAAAATCCTTATTCATTTAGTCTATCTCTTTTGGCAAGGAGAGGAGAATAAATTTGACTACGTTAGCCAGTTTGTCAATAAGGTAAAAAAAAAAAATATCACCCTTTTCTTTGTAGCACAACTACTAAGCACATAATTATTCGATCAAAGCACTTATCCTTTGAAATTGGACTAAACTGACCATGCCAGTCTAATGAAACTAAATTAGCAGCAACACATAAGCATTTGACTATGTAAGTGCATACAAGTTGAAATAGGAATGAATTGATTGTGCCACAGTGATCGAGCAGAGTTCACGTCCAATTCGGAGACATTTAATTACACGACTAAGGCACGCATGCTTCAAAATGGGAGTGAATGGATCATGTCAAAGCGTTGAAATGGAAACAAATAGGTTGAATCAAAACGATGAAACAAACTTCAGAGTCATCCCCTCAACATGAGTACCATAAATGAAGAGCAAATATCAACAGTATGTCCAACAAATTCAAATTGCTAACCTAGTCCAATATAGAAACCTGCTAATTTCCCTAACCACGAATAAAATTACAGATGAGGTACCTCAGGAACAGATCAAAACTCATAGTATTTGAACTTCAAACATGCCAGAATAGAGTCAGTTATCGGTGATAACATGTTACCATTGATAAATTCCGAGGATAGTTAGGGTTGAATTCGCCGGAAATAGCTTGATCCTTCTTCTCTTCCACTCTAATCACGTTCGACTAGAACAGCTTCTACAAATTAACAAAGGCGCCGTTTCAGATCTGTGAACAAATCAAACCGCTGATCCGAATGGGAACTAAAATCGGTAAAAATGTAAGAAACGTAGAAGTGCACTTCAAGTGTTCGATGAAATGTAGCTTACCGAAAATGTAGATTACTCGTGAAGTCGAAGCACCTGCGTACGGATCTGCAGAGCTGAGGACGAAGGAGGGAAGGCTCAAAATGGCGGGAAAAGGACGGCGCTAGGTGTAATTATAGGGATGTGGTCACAAATCAGTAGTACGGAAAATTAGGAAATCGATTAATTAAACATTAAAATTTTGTTTAGAAACTATCGACACTTTGGCTTTTATACGGCGCCGTTTAGCTCATATTCTTCCAGAGCTTGCAACTTGCAAGATGCGGGGCCCACCCCACTCTTGGCAATAACCGGAAATACAAAAAAGTAAGAACAAAAACAAATATTAAAATTAAAGCCATTTTTTCCACATTTTTTAATGAGATCGTGAGATGAGACGATGAGAGAGAACCTCTGGACCTTTCGCTGCTACTGGAGCAATTCTCCGCTGTGCGATTGTCAGATTCCACCACTCCTTCCTTCCCATTACTCTTAGCACCCCCCCCGCCACCAATTCCTCCTCCGCCGATTTCGCTCTGCCGGTTTCGGCTGACGCTTTCTCTGAACTGTCGCCGCCGGGCCTTCTTCCTCCGCCGCTCCAGCCTTCATATCTGGTCGCCGGGATGGTGTCCGAAGATCACAGCAGCACAGAACGTAACGGGTGCAGTACTATGGAGGATGAGTTTGTTAGAAGATTCCATCACCACGAGATCAGCGACAACCAGTGCAGTTCTTCGCTCGTTAAGCACATCAAAGCTCCCGTGCATCTCGTGAGAGCCAGAACCTTTTTCTTCGTTGTTTACTGTTTTATATTCGTATGTTTTGGTACTTGATTTGTAGTGTTTGGAGATCATTTTCGAAGATTTGGTGGTGTTCTGTTTGGTGATTTCGTATTTGGATCTGAGTGGTTGAGCTGAGTTTTTTTTTTGCAATTAAATTGTTATAAAATTGGATTTGCATTGATTTTTATGCGTTGGAGGTCGAGATTTTTGAATATAATGAGCCTTAAGGCGGCACTGATTGATCGAAATTTTTGCTTGAAATTACAAAATCTTGTATGTTTTCAGTTCAATCAATTGATGTTGGAAGTTAGAAACTAATTTTTAACTAGGTGTAAATTATAATCTTCAAATTCAGTTATGATTCATGAGAATTGACTATTTTTTCATTGATTAGGTGTGGTCTTTGGTGAGGAGATTTGACCAACCACAAAAGTACAAGCCATTTGTAAGCAGGTGCATTGCGAATGGTGAACTCAGGATTGGAAGTATGAGGGAAGTAAATGTGAAGTCAGGACTTCCTGCCACGACTAGCACTGAGCGTTTGGAGCTTCTAGATGACGAGGAGCATATACTGAGCACTAGTATTGTTGGCGGTGATCACCGGCTTAAGGTATGGATTATTGGTCATATTTGAATTATGTTGTTATCAAATTGAATTTGGAGTATATATGCCATATGTGAAACTTGGTCTAACATTACTTTTTCTTGATCCTTTATGTCTTTGTTTGTAACTATTGCTATGCCAAAGTTTCTGTGTGCCTTGTTTATTATAGTCTTCCAAAACCATCACCATAAAAGTTGAAGGGAGAGCCGTCCATTAAATTTAATAGAGCATAATCAAAAATCAAAAGCATCTCATGTTTCTACTTGTTGCAAAGCATTTGTGATGCTATATGAATTCAAAGGGTATAAACATGCATTGGCTTTGGCATGCCCACTATGCATGGAATGTAATACTCTATGTTCCAACTTCCAAAATATCTGTCTTGTTTCCTTAAAATGGTTGTTTCAAAGTAAGTGTCCACTTTCTTTTTGAGGAGCTGAACTATGCATGGATTACCAACAATGTTCTTGCATGTGTCAATAATTATCTTGGGATGAGTAGCAAATGGTGACATGGTGCGAACATGAAGCACATAAGTACTAATTCTTGTACTTAGCTCCATTGCCATTTTGGTTATGGTAGCTCGATGTAGGTAGATGTTGCTTTGCTTCAAATGCTACTACATCTATCCAAGAATAAGTATCAAAATTTAGTGCTGACTTCCCACCATTTGTCTCCTTGTGCTTGAGCCCCCATGCGCCCACTGTTGAAGTTATAACCGATTTATGGAGGGATATTACTAGTAATTCAAGCTTAATTAACCAACTATAATAGAAATAGAAAGTGGACACTTATTTTGGGACATCCGTTTTAGAAAAGAATGACACTTTGGGACGGAAGTAGTACTTCATTTGAATGTGAATGCAATGTAGTGTAGCTGTGCTGGGTATTATTAATCTCTTCTTCCTTTGGCAAGTCCTCCATCCCTGATTTAGGTGGGATTTGATCAAGTATGCAGTTTCGTTTTATGCATCTCGTGTATATATGGAACTCAAAATGCAATGCTACTGAACAGGTAGTTAGGACATTGGGATGTAGAAAGCATGAAATAACCAATCCAAATTATTTTACCTTTCAAGGAGAAAGGAAGACAAGTATACTTCTGATAAGAGTTGAATTGAATGTGGTGCTTTTTTGTTCTTTCATTTCCTGTATTGACATGATATACTAGTTTTGCCTAAAACTTCCCCAAACCCATCCCTCTTCTTCCTTAATTTTGCAGAATTACTCGTCAACCACAACTCTCCATCCAGAGGTCATTGACGGAAGGCCAGGAACATTGGGGATTGAGTCATTTGCGGTGGACGGGCCAAATGGGAACACCAAAGCTGAAACC
>JAYMSU010000578.1:0-13123 GCA_036897765.1 Erodium chrysanthum | reverse complement strand
ATACAATGACCCCCGCGCACCGCCCGGTGCATCACACTAGTAAAACTAAATTTAGTTACATCTATGCAACAAAGAGTAGATCATCAAGAGGCTACATGTTCTAAATTAATGAACTGCATTGCGATAGCCTTTATTGGAGATCGGATCACATATAAAAAATAAGGTACAAAGTTGTTGTTAATTTCTGAGTCGGGTTTGATTTGACATGAGGCAAGGCAATGGTTGATGACTTTCTTATAATCAGATTAATAATTGACGTCAAATGTATCAAGGTAATTTAGGGATTATGAAAAAAATATCAATCATGTAATGTGAGGATTACACGATCACTTTTTATCCGAATTAACCGCTTCTGTTAATTTTTGACAAAAGAAAAATTCCACGTTTTTGAAAAAACTATAAAACATAAATAAAAATATTAATTTATCATAATTCCACATACGCCTTCCCCTAAATTTATAAGTTTAATTAATAAGTTACACACTTAATTGTTAGGCGCTCCTTAGTAACAGTAGTCCGCGTTGTAGGCGATACACCCACATAACGACCTCACTCTGGTCAGTCTTCACTTTCACTCGTCTCTCCGGGCCTTCAAATCTGTTGTTTCCTTTCGAATTCTTCACAATATGATTCAAATCGAGTTAGCTGACTGAGTCAACTCACTAGTATTCTGTACACTCAGCTTCAATGGCTCCGAAGATGCTGCCTATGCTCCCGGCTGTTGCGATTGCAGTATCGGTTGCTCTCATCGCCTTTCTCTTTCGATCTTCCCTCAAATCTCCTCAGCAGGTAAGGACTTTTTCTCAAATTTCCACCTCTTTTCTGTTTGGTTACCGGGAAAGTAGCTCTGACGATTGGGAAAACTGGAAATTTACCATATTTGGGGAAAGCTGAGGATTTATGTTGAGGATAGGTTGTTTGGTCTTGTTTGTTCATGATTCAATATTTGTAACAATTCATTATTTTGGTTTTATTTATTTAGAGATTGTTTACTGCTGAAGAACTGGCATTGTACAATGGAACTGATGAAGCTTTGCCAATCCTTCTTGGAATTCTAGGGTACTTTCTTTTTCTCTGAATTTAATTCACATACGTTCTCATGGTTTGGTACAGCTGCGTATACATTATAATGTGCATCTGCATCTTTACACTTACGTTTCTATGTGTGTATGTATCACTCTATCAATCTCGTTGTTGCTGTTTCAAATTTCACTTATGGTCATGTTGATAGTGTGGATGCTATGTTTTGCATTACTTGATTTAGAAAACTGTTCATGGAAGAGATGAAGTGTGATAGTTCAGGTTGTGTTTTGGGGGTCAGGCTGGAATGCCTAGTCATAAGCAATTAGTCTTGCCTTTGTATTTTATACAGTTTCCTCGGTGGCCAAATGGTGGATTGGTTATGCTTATGGCCTTCATTTTATGTTTTTGAACCAGATCGGTGTTTGATGTAACTAAAGGGCGGTCTCATTATGGTGCTGGAGGGGGTTACAATCATTTTTCAGGAAGGTTTGTTCTGTTTGATAGTCTTGTGAAATAACATTATTTATATGGTGTGTAACTGCTATAAACATTTCCTTGTGTAACTATTTAAATGACTGGCTATCTGTGCTAAGTTACAGAACAACACAAGTTTTAGTCCTTTACTTGTAGATTTATTTTACGTTTTTCAGCTGATGTCGTCACTCTGAATTTTATTTGTATTGTAATTCCCCATTCCTTTGTTGGATCATATTTATTTTCCGATGAAGTTATTGTTCCTTGAATTGATTTGCATACCGAGAACTAATGAACTATTTTCCCTTGTTTATACAAACATAGAGATGCTTCCCGTGCATTTGTGTCAGGAAATTTTACAGGTGAGAAAAGGTACCTTAGGGTGATTGTTTTTTCCTCTTTGCATGAGTCCATATCTTATCTCTTTTATTGTTGTCATACAGGGGACGGGCTAACAGACTCATTGGTTGACCTATCCAGCACAGAGGTAGTCAATCAATTTTATCTTTATTTTGTTTCACAGTTAAACCTTGCAATATATGCCCCTCGTGACTTTGGCCCTTGTGACTTGGTGGGGGGTAGGGGTGGTGATAGCTTATCTTAAGCACTCCCCATGCCTATTATTCGTCGCAAAGCAATCTTTCATTTGCGGATTGATTGTGAGAAAGTTAAACGCAGCTTGACACTAGTGTCAACCAGTGGTGCTGCATGCTCACTATTACATTTTATGACACACTCTATCTCTATTTTGGGACCTTTTTTTTATCAATAATAAAGCGGGAAATCTAAACTAATAACCCCCACCCCGCACCAGCTCCCATAGTTGGTGTCCCCCTAGGATTCGAACACTGTATCTCATGCGCGATAGTGCTCGCCTTAACCAACTAAGCCAGCCCCAGCTGATCTATTTTGGGATTTAATGTTGTTCTTTCTGAAGTGTTTGAACGATACAACAGTGTACTTGCAAAAAGTTGTAAGAGCACAAAATCCAAACCCATCCTTGTAAAGATCTCATCTTTAATTTATAGGATTTGCATTTATTGTGCTGCATGTATGTAACTTTTGCAGTTTTAAGGTTTGTGGTTAAATTATTATTTTACCAGGTTAAGAGTATTGTTGACTGGCGTGATTTCTACTTCAGAAGTTACACGTAAGTTAAAACTTCTCTACTGTAAATATTTATAGTTTTGCTGTGGAGCAGAATGGTTCCTGACCTTTTAGCTGTGTGACACCCGTGCCTACCAGCGAACTACAGACTCATTTTTTCAGAACACTTCCATAATTAAGAAATAGGACATGCTCCAATCATTGCTTCCTCGGTTCTGGTTATGACGTGTCTTAATTTTCTATAATATTATAATGATTAGTGTACTTCAGTTTGGTTGTTTCTTTGTTCATTTTCTTGAGTGGTATAATTATTAGCTTTAAGGGGATCGATATTTTGATAAATATGAGATAACAATGCTTGGTTCTTACTTGATCCCCACCTCCGATTGTCAGGTTTGTCGGCAAGCTGGTGGGTCGTTACTATGATGAACAAGGAAATCCCACCAAATACATAAAAGGTGCAGAAGCAAAGGCTGCTAGAGCCGCTCAGCTGATGGAGAAACAGAAGAGCGAAGAAGCAAAACAGCCAAGTTGCAATTCCAAGTGGAGCCAGAATGAGGGTGGCGAGGTATATAATTTCTCATGGTCTACATTCTTTATTTTGAATGCTGTATTCAAACCTCTTCCAATTATAGTTACTGGTCAGCAATGTCTGCTCACAGTGACATGTACTGGAGGTTTACATCTTCTTGTGTCAAGGAGACACTAATGATTTAGCAGGTGTATCCATATTACATATGGACCAGGGCTTGTTGCTCTGAATTAGGAGACTTGTCTGTTCATTAAACTTTATTAATGTTGAGCGCTGTGGTCAGGTTTGGTGTGACGTTGGCATGCCAAGACTAGTCCAGAAGCCTCTAGAAATTGCTTTGACTGGAAAAATGAGTAAGCGCTGTGCATGCTTCAAGGAAGATGAGTTGAGCCAGCCAGGGTTGGAGGTTTACGAGGGATGTGATTACCTTGCTCAGAGGTGCCCAGTCTAAATTTCAGCCGCTCTATACTTTACTCTTGTGTGAACCATGGATTAAGTTATTTGTGTTTGCTAAATTTGAAGTATCCAATAGTTAGAAAATTAGCACATATTTTGTTTTTTGAAGTTCATTCTCTCTTCTACAAATCCATTTTGGAACTGTGTTTGCAGTCATGTAACCGAGGTTGATTTATATATAGCTCTGAGTTATTTACTTCATCAACTCATTATTGTGCTTATATATGTTTGATTTCCAATTCCAAGTGTATTATTGACCGTTACATTTCACATGAAAGCACTAGTTTTTGAAGAAAAAGACAAGTTTTTACTATAACATGCCCTTGATGTTTGAGCTAGTTATTGATATAAGTAATTATTTAAGTATTTATACAGGCAATGCTAGTAGATCTGTTTGCTCTCTGCTGAGATATAGTTCATTTAGCGTGAAAGACGTCTTCTTGTAACTCTAACCTTCAGTCCATGTTTCAAATGGAGCACAACAGAGTAGCTCGGGGTCACACATTGGCCTCCAACAACTTCGATATGATAATTAGAGAGGATAGAGACTGCAACTATTTTCATTTGAACAAAACTCATGTCCTTACCTAAGCAGCTCCTTGGTCCAGCATTGAATGCTGCGAACTTGTATGATGGTATATTTCACCATTCTCTGAGACCCATCTCTCTGGCTTGAACACCAAGCAATCTTTCCCCCACAAATCTTCCATCCTTCCCATAGAGTAGAAGGATATGAACATCTTTCTGTTTGCACCGATCCGATGGCCACTGGGAAGAGTGTCTGGTAGCAGTGAAGCCTTGTGATTGAAAGGCACAGATGGGTATAGTCGCAATGTTTCGCACAAGGCTGCATGTAGATAAACCAGGTCATTAACCTCTTCTGCACTGAAAAAGGTATGTTTTGTATCTTTTTTGTGCTGCAATTTCTCTTTGATCTCTTCCATGATCTTGCTTTCAACTGATTTGTTTGTTCCTATGAGCCAGAAAAACCAGGTAATGGCTGCACTTGTTGTGTCTCTCCCAGCTGCCAGGAGATTGATTATAGCATCTCTAAGGAACTTCTCGGATTCTGTAAAGCCTCCGCTGTCCCATTCTTTGAGTACTTCTTCCTCCATCAGATAAGCTGTCAAAAAGTCAAAGGTGTCTTCTTCATGCTGATCTTCCTCCATTTGGGTTCTGTTCTGGAGGTACTTTTCTTTCTTCACTTTGATGCACTGGTAAACAAAGCTGTCAATTATGTTGGAAGCTCTGCCCAACTTCTTCTCTTCTCCAATCTGAAGCCATTGTTGCAGCTTCCAATAAATCTCTGGCACAATATTCCTGTAAACCACGGCCTTCTCCATATCATTCAATGCTTTCTCATAAGGAACTTCTGGGAATTCAACAGAGAGGCAGCGCGAGTCGCAGCCTAAAATCAGCAAGCAGATGATATCAAAGTTCATTCTTTGAAGCACATCTTGCAAATCCACCTCCATTTCTTGCACACATGCATGCTCAAGGACCGGAACAAGGCCTTTGACTATTTTGTCTTGAATAGTTCTCTCAAGGAAGAGCTGGAACTTGCTGTGCTTGAGAAACCACTGGGTCATTCTCCTCTGGAACTTCCATGAATCTGAATCAGCAACCAGAACTCCCTCTCCAAAAGGGTCAAAGATCTTCTTGAAGTCTGGCCCTTTCGGGTAGTTGGAGAAGTTCTTGCTGAGCATGTAGTTTATGTTCTTAGGGTCACTGGTGAACACAAAATGGAGATTGGAGAACCAAGGGCCCTCATAAAAGAATGTGCCTCCATTCTCATTCAGAATCTTGGTCACGTACTCGTGGAGGGAAGACAGGTTCCAGAGAAGCGCTGGAAGCATCCCGAGAACAGGCCAGTTTGGGATTGGGGAGTTCTTGTTTCTTCTCCAATGGTGGAGGAAGAAGAGACAGAGTATGAATATCGGTAGCAATGCTTCCATGTATGGAAGTGCCATTGGAACTTGGATGTCTTGCTTGTCTGAGAGATGATAAGAGGATTGGTTTGGTTTTATAGCCAACAGTAAGAAAGAAAATATCAAAAAGTGATCAGCACAAACGTTAACAAAGTCGAAGGAGTTGTGGATTTGGCCGCCAAAAATGACTCGTGATTCAGTTGACGAGGGTGTTGTAAATATAGTGGTCTCCGAAACACAAAATGTATTTTCATGCATTCAAACTTCAAAAGATAATATAATGTCATTGCATTATGGTGTATAAATGAGTGGTTTGGATGTGAAAAAACCCAAGTGAATGCAAGATGTAAAAGTCCGATCTGATCCAAAAATTCGAATTGATGGGTGCAGCTTCACTATAAATCTACACATGGACCATAGCGGACATCTATGTATAGACCGGAAGAACACAGGGTGAAGGTGACAAACGGATCATGGACCAAACCAAGTTAGTTTTGATATCACGTGAAAACTTGATTTAACCCAAAAACTCGAACCGATGAATAGAGACTTCATTATACCTATGAACTAATTAATTTCTCCACGTACTTCAACAACTCGAGCTAAACTCGAGCTCTTGCATGTTATATGCTCAGTTCTCTTGTGTAAATGTCCACTTTCCTGTAAATTCTTGATTCTTAGCTTCTTCTTTTTCATATTCGGACTTTATTTTCCAAATTACGCTAATGGAGAATTGTCCATATTGTCATTGTCTTGAAATGGTCATTCCCATTCACTTCCTTGCATGCTGATGGGAATGGAAAAGTGAGAGGTAGCATTAGTCAACCAAGTGCCTAATTCTTCCCCATTCAACAGCTCTCATAAGTGGAATAGGTTAAGGTGGTGAGCAAGTTTGAATTGCATACAAGGCTGAGCCTCGACAAGTACCTCAAAAGCATGAAGATTACCTCAATGGTGACTGGGAACCAAGCTTTTTTAATCACTAGCATTGGTAGCAAGACAAATATCCACAGACCCAACTTCAACCAAACCACTATCATCGATCTTGTAGAACAAAAATTCACTAATGTCAACATGTATGTATATCATCAGTTCAATCAACTAATAGCATATTAATTACTAATCAGATGTGCTTAACTCATCTTGTTCTGTATGATGGAGATTACCTCAATTAGCTTGCTTCTCCCTCTACTGTTGTTGATTGGGTTATGTTGCTTGCTGCCTCGAACCATCCACTGGCTGCATATTGGGTTCTTCAACTGGTTGTTGTTGCTGCTGCTGGCGGTGATGCTGGCGAATTGGTGACTGAGGCCATATTTCTACTTGTGGCTGCTGTGTAGCTCTTCTAGCCTGTGGATAGGAAGGCTGCAATTGCCTGCTTGCTTTCCATCTCAGGTACTCCAGAAGAAGTGAATTTGTGCTGATTGCAATCCCAAATCCCGTAAATGAAGAGAGGAGCACCGAGAGAAGCGCGTTCACGTTTAGCTGCAATTTAAAAAAAAATCATGAGTCCATGTCCATGAATTATCAACTCTTCATAATCATGTGAATGAAATAGAGGGTGCTTACTATGGTATAAAAGATATGAGCGAAGAGGATGACAATTGCAAACTGGAAGGAAGCATAAGCCCATATGTAGTTCCGGCTCACTGCCATGTAATTCATGAAATATAAGAATGCTTTATCAAGCTGCAAAAGAAAATGTAAAATGAAGATCAAGGCTGTATTAGGTGCCCATCCTACAACACAAGTATATGCCGGTCTCTCATTGTTGCATCTTCATCTTCAATCCTTAAATTTGCAACACTTTTTTGGTTCATCAATTTATCAGACCCATGTCACAGCACTTGTTTCATGTCAATAGACCAAGACCGTTTAGAGACACATCTCTTGCCCTTGTAGGCAGGGGTTCAGTTTCCATGGACAAGAATATATAGCTCCCCAGTGTGGGGACCTTGGCATGGGTCTACTTGAACTGCCGCTCCATCACATGGTCCTAAGGGAGGGCTACCCCTGGTGTGTAAGTTATGGGGAGGTCAGCCTATAGTTGTGTAGCCCACAATATTATATTCTGATCATTTTTCCTGACTGAATCTTTAACACTTTTGTGTTGCAGAATCCTATTTATAGTTCTGGCTGAATCTTTTAACATTTTTCCTAACTGCTCATGGCATAGTTCTACAATGGCAATTCATATGAACCAGCGAAATGCAGGAGATTCAAATGAAGTTGATTCGGATGAATAGATCAGATAAACTTAAACAAATGGCATACTTGACTCCTCAAAAACATAAAGAAAAAAGTAATTCTGGACTTTTCCCTGTGACCTTGTGAACAAAAAAAATGTAGCAGTAACTAATTGATTTTAAAGGGCACTATTGGGAAAATAAGCATAACTTATTCGTCAAAAGGGAAAGTGTGCAGATAGAATGAAATGTCCATTTTTAGTATAGTGGGCAGATAGAGTGCGGCCGAGAGCATAAAACTAACCCATTGTGGAAGCAATCATTGATGAAAGGAGTCCCAAAATACAGGAGAAAGGTAATGAAAGAGCAAGAGCACGAGGACCCAAATCCATCACCTGCTCATGGAAACCAATATGCCAATTATGAACCCATTTGATCTTCAATGGAAAACATATCATAAAAGAAAAATAAGCAAAAAATTTACTCCTAAGATCGCTACAAACTACACTAAAATATGCAGCACCCTTGTGCAGATATCATGTGATTAATCCTCAGTTCAATGTTGCACTTCTTCTCAAGCATTCAAGATTCACTAACTTGTTAAGCGTCAAAATAAATGAAAAAGGTATTGGTTATAACTTATAAGCAAGTCAAACACAGTATTCTTATTATTACTAGTACCAAAATCATTGTATATAAAAAGCCTCTAAGAAATAGAGTGAAGGGCACAACTATTGGTCTTGTGAATGTCTGTCTCTAGATCAAGTGAGATCTATGAATTACTACAACCAATC
Organism: Erodium chrysanthum; assembly: GCA_036897765.1. Lineage (NCBI taxonomy): Eukaryota > Viridiplantae > Streptophyta > Magnoliopsida > Geraniales > Geraniaceae > Erodium > Erodium chrysanthum. Next base: position 4,623 of record JAYMSU010000578.1, on the reverse strand, counting down.
TATACATCACCCCCATCCCTAGCCCTATTATGTTACATAATGGTTGCAATAGCTGAACAGTTAAGTATTCGCAGATTATTACAATGATATTCTAATAGTAACTTCAAATAGATTATCAACATGATAGATGTCATGATTAATAAAAAAAAATGGTCCTGAAATGTATCCTAATAGTGAGCATACAGCATATACAAATACAAGGATGTCCATGGCATACTGCAGTTCAATAGAACAGTAACAAAAAATGTAAATTTGTATAAAGAAAAGCAGAATTCTTCTTACCAGAAGCTGCTCCAGAAAGCAAAAATACGCAAGCATGCTGACCATGACTAGAACTGGTACATCTTGCCAGACCCTGTTCATGGAACATGTAGACACCAATGTTAGCTTCGAATCACATTGCGGCCATTTAGTAAATAGAAGTGACCAAGATAACCATTACAAAAAGTATATTCGAAGGAATAACTTTTTGAGGAACAAGATTGAAGAAAATGCTAATGCATTAGGTAACTTTTTCGTATACGAGCTCACTCTGTGACAAAAGGACTAAATGAGAAGCGGGAAGTTCCAGAAGAAAAAAATGTCCAATTATAGAAAAAAATTATTGGACATAATCTAATTGGACAGAAAAAAAAATTAATCACTATTTAATGATCCCAATAATAGTAAAAAATATACATTTCAATTTTCATTTTTTCCATACAAAAAGGGAGAGTGGGACTCTTTTATGCATATGGGGAAGGAATTTCTTTTGTAGTTGGAACTATCAAGTTTCAGGACTAATCATCATGATGAGATGTCATGCTGCTAAAGTACAACCAATCAAAGAGACTATTCCTATTTTACGTCTTCTCCACCTTCACTTAACTAAATAATAATAATAATAATCAGTGTTAACAGATAACTTGCAAGTCAAAATAAATAATTACCATAATAACTATGAACGGTTGAAAACTGAAAGTATTAAGCTTGCCTGTAACTAGTATTTTCCCTCTGTTGCGGTACTACAGTTCGACGACGTCTAATTATAGTCGGCGGATTATGTAGTTTCAATAAAGTTACGGGAAGGTTCCTCACATCCTGCCTACAGACATCACAGGTCCTGTTTCCCTTTATGCTAAACCACTTCACAGCACACTCTTGATGAGCGAGTGCAAGTTCTCCTTTGCAGCTACATTCCATCTTCAGAGTTTCGCCTCCTTCCGTTAGCTCAACCAAACAAATCCTGCAAACTGCTTCTTCTTCAGGGATATCTTCGGCAGCATCTTCAGTAGCTGAACAAAATGTTAAAAAGAAAATAAGTTGGGAAGTATTTGAGAAGATAAACAAGCAACAAATGAAATTGTAATAGATAGCATAACAGTAACACAGCCTGAGAAAAAGAGCAATAAATACAAGCTACCCAAAAAACTACATTTTGAAGAAAATTATGATGTAAGATTTTCAAAAGAAAGGGTTCAGCAGATGACAAAACAAGAGGAAACTGAGATGGCAGTGCACATATATGTAGGCAGTGAATGAAAAAGTCGAAGGATCTCATCAGTTACTCCTTAATGGCCATACCCAGGCAAGAACCTGAGGTTACTTCACAACAAACATAGGAAGAGACCTAAAGTGATTAGTATAAAAGTGCATTCCTGCACCCAACCATTTTGCTACTGATTTTATTACATTATGACGATATGTGACCACTCCAAAGCAGCTAATATGACTAAGGAATGATGTATTGAACAGTGTGAAATGCTACTGACTCTTGAGTTGTTCAACAAATAAAACATTATTACTCCAGCTCTCCTTTTCAATAGCAGCAATAATGTAATAAGCAAGAAAATATTTTCTCACATGTGCAGCCAAAGTTTAGATATAGTGCCTTATGATATTAATCATACAAATCCTACATGTTTCTTCACCAAATCTTGTTCACTGAAAAGAGCATTAACTACTCAAATTTTAAAGTAGCTTGTGTGGTAAGTACTACTTCTTAAGTCAGCTATGCTATTGAATTGAATGCTAACATAGCTTCACACGTTGAATTTGAAGTTCAATAAAATAAGTAACCAATTAGTATATACCACTATCTTCTGTTGGAGGAGCATCAGTAGTTGAAGCACCATTAACAGCTGTAGGGCGAGGGGTTGCAGAGATTACACGGATCACACCTCCAGCAGAATCTGTTCGCTTCAAACTTCTGGTTTTAACATTTACTGGGACTGATAAAGATCGTGTCATTATTGTTTGATGCTGAGCTCTTAAACTCTGTAAGAAAACAAGACACCTTTGAACAGTATAAATAAATATAATTCTTACTACTGTATTATACAGTAGAAATGGACACGGTTTTATAAAAATAAAAAGTAAATTACACTTACAGAAAAATCAGAATAAGAATCGAGATGTCTATTACGTGCAGACTCAGAATTTGCATCCGCAGTTGGTGTGACTGGTAGAGAATTTGCGGTTTTTGATGACGCTGAGAAAAACACCTTATTGAGAGAGAATGATGTTGAAGTGGAAGGCTTATCAAGAGGAGCATCTGATGATGGTGTATCTGGTATAATAAGAACGGTCTTCTCAGCATCTTGTGACAATTTTTTTACTCTAAAGCTCCTCTGAGGAATCAGATTTTTCACCGACGACTTGAACTTGGCTGAATGTGGCCTAGGGGGCAGCCCTAGTCTAGCCGAACTAGGACTTGGTGCCGAAGGAACATCTATCCTAGTGAAAATATCTTTTTCAAGAGACCTTTCAGGTATATGCAAAGAGGAGAGGTTAGGTCGCCTGGATTGCTGTACTAAGGATATATCTTCACTTATTTCCTTCTGATTGCTTGCCTACAAAACAGTCAAACCCCATTTACTTAAAAGTATCAAACTCTAGCGTTCCACTATGCATAAACACTAAACGCATGAATAAACAAAAGGGGAAATAATTTGAAAATGAATGGACACCGATTCTCTATACAGAACTAGACTGAAAAGTGAACGTTATTTATTGCACGTTATTCTAATAAAAATATCAGAGGTATAAATTCATACTACAATACAAAACAACCATAGAACATATGAGGTACCCTTTCACACACATTTGTTCTGAAATCTCTTAAGCTGACTTGTTCAGATGGAATTCGCACCAATGTATATGGATATTGCCCATCATACACTTAACTCTACAAACACAACCACATTCCTCCAAGAAGTTTGAACCCCAATAGTTCATAGATATTGCTGTAGAAGTTAAAACCTTGGGCATACAGAAGATTTGTGGGTAATATAAATATCTATCACAACCTCAAAAGAAAACATCACAAGGAAAAACCTTATGATTATCTTTAATGACGTCTGTTTGTTACCAAATGCTTGCCTTGCGAGCCATTAGTTATCCTTGAATTTTAAGACTAAGCAGGTTGGGCTACTATAACATAAATATGATGCTACTTGGGTGGCAATTTTTTTTGAAATACCCAGCAATGCATATGCATTGTTTCTTTATTTAGAACCAACTTTTCACCGATGATACATGAATTGTCTGGAATCAATGTCTACACACAAGAAACACGTCCTTTGTGTTTTGTATTGAGGTAGCAAATATAATTACCAAACTGTTCAGTCCTCATCACTTATCCTTGATGGAATGTAAGTTTTTTTTTCCATAAGAATGAAAACAATACTTCCAAAGAAGAACAGTACAAAGTTATGTATTGTGATAGTTCTGATAACTTCATGTTCACTCACCAATTTGCTAAAAGAAAAAAAAATCTCACTCAACTCTGCTAGGTGTAGCTCATTATCAGGCGTCAACGACCCTAAAACCACATACAAGCAAAAAGCAACGGTTTCTACTCTCAAAATTCATAATTAAACACATAAATAGATCCTGCGAAGCTACTGCTACTCTATATCTAGCCCTCACAGTCACAGGTATACATGTCAGCAAAAAAATTGAAGACTCGAGCTTTCAGATATTTCCATAAAAAAGTTAAGAACAACACATAGATAAGATCGAGAAAGTTATGAACTGATAGGGAAGAAGAAACAAATCAGGATTCAATACTGAGACCATGGAGCTTAGAGTACACCTACCCGGAGCTGATCGGTGGATTCTTCAGTTCGTTGAGCTTCCTCATCCAATTTCTCCATGAAATTGAACGCAAGAAGTGTTTGGTTGGAGGGAAAGTAAAAATCCCTAAATTCAGAGAGCAATTAGTGTTGTGCTTAGCTTCAGAGCTCAAACAATTTGAGCTAAAATGAAGTATTTCGCTGAGAGATGAAAATAATTTTCAGATGTTCGGACCTCAATCAAATATTAAATCGGGTTTTTCTTTTCGTTTTCGTTTTCGCTTTTGCATTATTACTACTTTTTGTGTATTTTCATTTTTAATTTATTTACCCGCCAACTTGCTCTATTGGTAAATAAATAAATAATCTGGTTGTTTGGTATTGTTTCGTCTTTAACGGTTCTTTCTTCATCTCTTCGGTGGAGCAGTTTTTTCATCCCTTACTGTTTCTCGACCTCTCATGCTCCCGATCCTTTATGGGTCGGAATTTTAATTATAAAAATTACGTATATACCCTTATTCACTAAGGGGGCAGGGGGGGGAGGGAGGCACCAAACCCATCCCCCCCC
>JAYMSU010000577.1:0-13131 GCA_036897765.1 Erodium chrysanthum | reverse complement strand
ATCATGTTGTTAACATGTAAGATATCAAACAATACCGTACTTAAATAACACGAGAATACTAGTTATCAATATTATTGCAAAAAACAGCTATTATTAACAATGATTAGACTGGAATCTTTGTGAGACATAATGAACCGATTATTATTTTCTTTAAATGCAATCATATTTTTTCTTGTTTTTGTTATGATGAAGTTCCTATATATTTAATTGGATTGAATCTAGTGTTGAAATTTTTCTCTCAACCCTTGATTCCTTTCCACCCCTCTTAGGGTTGCTATCTCTTTTTCGAATAACACAAACCCCACTCATTTATTGAGATTCAAACCTCTGATTTTGATGGAGTGAGAATGCTCCTTAATCACTGGGCCAAGACCTCATGAACTAAATCCATCACTATATCATTATATGATTATAATCTATAGATGCATTGTGCAAAAAAAAAAAAATACAGTAAAGTGTACATCACATCCAGTATTATTTTGATTCATGCATGGCACACTCAAATCACAATTATTTATTAATGTGTTTAATTATAGAAGCCACACTAGTTAATATAAAAATATGCACACATGACTCATGAGTTGATGAGCCAAGTGGCAAGATTTTTTTTTTTTTTGACGTCGGCAGGAATGAATGCAAACCCACACATGCACTTCTTATTTAATTAGTTTAGGTTTCCATTATTAGCAAGTAGATCTTTGATATATATAAATAGTACACTTTCACTACAATACAATTCTTATTCAATGATGACTTATATACGAATCGTGTCCTTTGAAATAAAATCAAAGTATGTCTACTTTGGGATTATATTAAGGTCAAAAAAGGGAAAAGAATATTAAAATACTTTAGAATTATATTATATGTGTATGGATTGGTGATACATATCACAATCATGGCTTGTTGAATAATCTTGATAACCATAGTTATCAGGAAAGATTCTTTGTTCAACCATTAGGATTTAGGGTTTCATCTATTATTATAAATTTTGATTGCCATGTTAAAAATTTTAATTGTTGTTCAAATAAAGTATGATATATAGAACAAAAAAACACTTCACTCTAGCTAAGGGCTTCTTGGAAAACACATTGGCGGACATATATAATAAGTTTATAATATAGTAAAAATGTTTAATGTATACTTTCGACGACATCTTGAAAAAAATAATATAGGTTACACTTTAAGAAGAAGAAAAAGTCTATTGCACAAAAGCGAAGATTTGATCCATATCATATATTCTGTTCATTATCTTGAAATTAAACTATTTTATTATAAACAAAGCAAGATACAAACCATAAATTAATTAAGCCTAAATGAAACAATGACCATTTAAAAGGGTCAATTTAAATCTAAAAAATGGTTATCTTAAATGAAATATTTCTATGATATAAGATTTTGTGTATGTGTAGTCAATTGAAAGAGGAATAATATTATTCAAAAAAAGAAATCGAAATAATATCATTTATGATATCTAAACATATTTTAAAAGACATAATCTTTTAAAGGGACAAGTGTAATAATATATCTTCTTCCACGTTTTATTTGCGAAAAATCATCGTGAGTGACTTTCATAGCAAAAATATATGATGACCTTTTATAAATTAACAAAAAAAAACTACATGTTCTATTAATTTAGATAAAAAAGCTTAGTATTTTTTTAAAAAAAATACCTAAGCTACCCCTGTAAATTAACCCTCAAACTAAACCCCAAATAGATTGTAATTGACGTTTTAGATATTTGATATGTAGAAGTTGACATACTTAAATTAGTTAAGAGATAGAATATGTGATTTTTTGCTAATTTACGAAAAGTCACCGTATCTTTCTGACAAAAAGAAGACTGTCCAGTGAGTTTCTGCAAATAAAAAGTAAAAATATGAGCGACTTTGTGTGTGTAGTTTTCTCTCTTTTATATCCAGATTAACAGATTTAAATATACTATTTACACATTGATAAAAGATGTACTAAGATAATTAATCTAGAATTCTAAAATTAGGGACGAAAATTTAAGATACAGATATTTATGATGCTAAAATAGAATGGACATGATTGATTAATTAACGATAAAGACAATGGGAAATACCATATAATCATCCAAATAAAAATCAGTTGATGGGTAGGGAAAAAGTGACTACGACAAAAAAAAAGAGAACGACAGGACACATTTTGGCTGTGGTGTTGTTTTCTAGTCAAAACGTGGCGGCCTTAGGTAATGCCGACAGTCGTTTTCAAGCATTGGGCCCGGCCCGGCACTGAAATAGACTAAACACAGCCCAATAAATATCTTCCTACCTGTTTGAAATTACAATTCTACCCCTAAATGTTTCCTTTTCGTTCCTTGCCACTTTTTTTATAACTACAATAATGTATCCTCTTTCACTATCCAAAAACTCTTATTAATTGACTTTTCTTACTAGAAATACAAAGTGATCTTTTATAAATGAACAAAAAACCATAGATTCCATGAATTGAATGAAAAAATTGAGATTTTTTTAAATACCTAAAATACCCTTATAAACATCAAATTGATTGTGAGGGACATTTCAAACATTTTCCATGTAAAAATCGATAAAATTGGTGTTGAGAGATGAAATCCGTAGTTTTTTTTAACTAGCTTAAGGAGAATTTTTTTTACTAATGAAATATCAAAATTGGAATGTTTTTGTCAATTTTTTTTTAATAACTCACCCCTCTCTTTCTAACCATACAATTAATCATATACATCTCACCAAGAGAAGTTAATTATAGCTATTTGTACAATTTATGGTATCCTAGATATAATTAGTTAGAATAAAGTCATTATGCAATCTTTTAACTTGTGTATCTGAAGAGTTAATATTAATTTTACCGTTTATATATGATCATTCTGTCGTATGTGGATAACATATAAATAGTAGCTCGCGTAAGACTTATTTAAAATCAAGTGTCTAACGTCTTTTAATTTGATTGTATAACATTCAAGTTCTTTTAATTTGGATGTGTGATTGATAGCTGATATTCAACTTTTATTTATTTATGAAACCTTGACAATTTTTTGATCGGTATGTATGACGAGATTCATTTCATATTTACCCTAGAAAGACATGAATGATCAAATTTATTGTGTGCACTGTGTAAATATAATAAACACCAACCTAACAAATATTTAATTACAAAAATAAAACATTTATCCTTATCCATTTTCCACTTTATTTTCGTAAGAGAACTGAAAGAATGGTTAGATTCTCAATATTAAATAGTTTTGTTCTGGGGCCTAAGACAATAATACTGTATATTTAAAGAAAAATAACTCACTCCTTTTGTAAAATTATACTATTATTAGATAGGTTTAAGTTCTTTTTTGAGTTTGTGCAAATCTTATGTGGGATCCACTTAAAGTTATGTGGATTATATACTCTTTAGCTATAGAGAGAGGACAAAATTACCATTGGGCCCCTTCTCCTCTTCACTTGGACTTTTTTTACTTTAAATGTCTCTCTCAATGGCCAAAACTATCTATTTCAGCCATCCCCTGGTTTTGTCATCTTACCAATACCATGGATTAAGATTTTTCAATACTTTTAAACTTTATTTATATATTTGTGGTAGAACACAAAAATATAATGGAGCCTTCAACTATCAGTTTGAGTTTTTTTTTTTTTAACTTCAATCTTTTCGGAATTTTATTGCATTGAATCAGATACAATAAGAGTCCGAATCTGATCAGGGAGGTTTTCTACATTCCAATTCCAATTCCAATCAGTGATGAATAGAGCTTCTCGAGCTACCGCGTGAGCTACTCTATTAGCTGACCGTCTAATAAAATGAACTGACCTCTCGTGTTGCTGAAGTAAGAGGTTACAGTCGGTAATGATATGTCCCAATGGTGTCTGAGGGGACGCTTCCCGTTGGATCAAGAGGACCACCGTTTGACAGTCAGACTCCACCAATGTCTGCTGCCAATGTCGTTCATTTGCCCAACTCAAGGCTTCACTGATACCATAGGCTTCTAAGATCTCTAGATTAATGAGGCCCTTGAATAGTACTGTGCGAATACCCAGAACCAGGCCTGAAGAGTTCCTCGCAACCAGACCAATTCCACCAGTTTTTTCAGTTGCGAAGACAACTGCATCCGTATTGATGGTCACAGTGCCCGCTGCAGGTCTTCTCCATCTCGTCTCCAGTTGCTGTTGGTATTATGTATTAAAAAAATGTTACAAGTCGATATTGTGTGATTTGACATTGTTAGAATACAAAACTATAATTGGACCTTTAACTATCAGCTTGAGCTTTTAGTTAAGTTGGTTCTCTAATAATTTGTCTTGTAATTATCTGAAAAATCTATAATAAAATATCTAAATTATTGTTTACCGTATACATATGGTTATACTAAGTGAAATTTCTACCGTTTACGTACACATATTTGAAATTTTTGGATGATCATTCCTTGATGTTGTTCTCATCACAATGAAACACTTTAAAGTATTATAAAAACAAATTTAATGGCAAAGGGTCTATAAGATACTAAAATAAAGTTAAGTGAATATACATATACATCATACAGTCATAACCTTTAAATTAATAAATGAACACTTTCCTTACTCTGTATTCCTTTCTTTTTCTTTTATAGTTTCGGTATCTGTTTTGGGTATATGTTTGTTTCTTTAATTGTCAAGTGGACATACAAAGTGCCAAGCAAGATTGGGTAATAATAAACTGGTTCCAGTCTTTGGACTATAAAATGGCATGAAGTCAAAAGAATAAAAGCATTAATCATTTCACCATATAGAAAATTCTTTACTTCACTTCCCTAAACCCTTATGTTTTTCTTTTGCAAAGGAGCAACAAATTCATTACGAAATATTAGTATTAGAGGGTTCACATCGGTGTGGAAAGGGACGTCTTTTCGCGGTGGAAACGGACGCGATGTGAGGACTATCGCCCGTGTCTGCTCATGAGCGAACCTAAACGGGCGAGGAGACGTCCATTCCGCGCGCCTGCTGCTCCCTCTTACTGCCACGTGTCCCAAACAGTAAGAAATTGATGTCAGGACCGGACCTAACCGTTGCGGAGCCCCCGTCTGTTCAAGTATTGATGCGTCCGTTCCCGTACCCTTTCTGTAACGAGAGGACGTTCAGAATGCTCTAATAGAGTTGGAGTTGAATTAAACTATTACTTGAACACAAAATCTACACAGATCTTAACCGGATCAAAAATTGAAACATTCAAAATCATTCACATTCACCAATCATCCCACCCTTCGTGTGTGCTGATACACCACAACAACCAAGTCATGTGAGCATGGTACATTCCCCTATAAAAAAATCAACAGGTGTTTCTTACTAATTGGATGAACATGCATACCATTTCCCTATAAAATTCATTTGTAGAAAATAAAATCAGAATCACAATGTATTTTCCTTTAATTTCTCAAAGTCTTATTTCTTAAACATAATTAAGTACAGAATCTAATTGCCACCGCCACATTGCCACGCCATCAATACTGTTTCTGGATAAGAACAATCTTTGACATTTTATATTATCTGTATCTCTAGCATTTCCAATTTACCAAAATGCCCTCACCCATCCATTTTCTTCTTCTTTTATGCGTCAGCCTGTTTAAAGTAATTGCCTATTATCCGTTGGTGCGGGTCCCGCAGGCACTGCAGAGCATTGACTTATTATGTTTGCGATGGCAAATCCTGTAAATTCTTTGAACTAGCGAGGGTAATATCGGAATGAGGATCTGAATCCAGAAAGCTCATTATAAAGCACTAAGCTTCGACTTTTTCTCCAACATCCGATAATCATCTTCCATTGTCTGCTCTGCGTTTTTGGCTTAGTGAGTTGAAACTTTTGATCTATTAGCAAGAAGAATGTTGGCGATCTTCGACAAATCGGTGGCGAAGAGCCCAGAAGCTCTGCAGAGTCCACACTCGGACTCGGTCTCGTCACTGAAAGATGGGTTCTTAGCGAAGCACTTCTCTGATGTTCATCCTGGCTCCGTCTCCATCAACCTTGGCACTGCTGGTGTCATGGCTTACTCTCTTAACAAACAGAACCCTCTCCTCCCGAGGTAAATCGATTATACCCATATCTCTGTTTTTGCTTAATTTTCTATATTGATTTGGGGTTGATCCGATGATCATTGTTGTTTGTGGGTCTTTTGATTTTTAACTTCATGATCATGCGTGTGTATATAAAATCCCAGATTTTCCCCTTTGGTTGTGTTTGATTTCTGGGCAGCTTAAAGATAAATGATCTGCTATGTACTTTGCTCACTTCGTTAGTTCATTTTTGTTGGCTTCATTCGGATCTCATAGCAGGAGCATCTGAAACTTGATTCAAAATTTTCTGATCAATGAGTTTTTATCATCACAGCTGGTGGATCTTATTTTTTTGATCTAGGAAATTTCAGATATCATGTACCACAATTTTAAGTGATATGGAAGTGTTTGGAGATCCAAAATGTTTGTTGATGTGGTCCTAAGTTTTAAGCTCTGTGGTTGGTGGTCCTGATATAGAGATTTTCTTCTTTTGCTTCCTTTATCTTTAATGACATGATGCTTTAGTTAACCTTATTGCAGAGGACAACACACTGGTTATTTGTTGGCATGAGTTTACTCTTCCAATCCTTGCTGAAGTTAAGGATTGTTTGGGTAGTAGTAAGTACTAAGTAGTAGACAATAATTAAAATGTAATCTTTACAACCCAATAGAGTAGTTCAACAATTTCCAATAGATCAGTCTGCTTCCATTTATTTTTTAATGAATGAACCAAAAAATTGGAGATACTATGTTGGCAGCTTTTCATGCAATCTATGGTTGCCTCTTGAAGTTAAGTTATTTTCACAATGATCCACTTGGTTCTGTGAAAGAAAAAAAAAACATTTTGTTTCCGAACTGTGCCTCTTCTAGTTGTTTACAAGTTCCATTGGGCGATTTAGCTGTTTGAATAAGTAACAACACATTTGGGACATTTTCTTGACGCATTCTGTTGAGAGATTAAGAATCTTCTGTTTCCAATCTGTGTTATTTTCTATTGGTGTTTAATTGATGTGTCTTCTTTGCTCTGCTAGGTTGTTCGCTGTTGTGGACGACATATTCTGCTTATTCCAAGGTCACATTGAGAATGTTGCTCCTCTGAAACAACAATATGGATTGAACAAGACTGCGAACGAGGTGATCATTGTTATTGAAGCATACAGGACCCTCAGGGACAGAGGTCCTTATCCTGCTGACCAGGTCGTGAGAGACATCCATGGGAAATACTCATTTATCATCTATGACAGTTCTGCTAAAGCTACATTTGTTGCTTCTGTGAGTAAAACCTCTCTGTGCCTAACTTCATTCTTGCTTCTTGTTAATCTTCCTTGTATTCAGATTTTTGATCATTGTGTACTATGCAGGATGCTGATGGAAGTGTACCATTCTTCTGGGGATCTGATTCTGAAGGCCATCTTGTTCTCTCAGATGATGCAGAGATTGTGAAGAAGGGCTGTGGCAAATCCTTTGCACCATTCCCTAAAGGTATGGTATTAATATTATGAGAGGTCAAATTTTCCCTAAATTGTGCATTTTTCCAATTGATTTGGTTGATAAACAGAACAACACATACAAGACTAGCTAACAAAATGTGGAAATATATCTATCCTATCTGATATGGCTTCTGTAGATTAGCCTTTTTCATGTTTTAAGTTGTGTGTTCTATTTGTGAACTCTCCACAGGGTGCTTCTTCACATCATCTGGAGGACTGAGGAGCTATGAGCATCCACTAAATGAGCTGAAGCCAGTGCCGAGGGTTGACAGTTCTGGCCAGATGTGTGGTTCCACTTTCAAGGTGGATGCTGATGCTAAGAAAGAGTCCACAGGCATGCCAAGGGTTGGGAGTGCTGCAAACTGGTCCTCAAATTACTGATCTCATATGACTGTATTATCAGCATGGCTTTGTTATTGATGGCCTCTTGCTCCTTTTAAACCGTCTCTCTATATTTCCATTCCAATGCTAATGACTTCGCCGCTATAATGGGTCTTGTACTTTTTATTGTATGAGACATTGTATTATGTAGCTGTACATGTTGCTTTTGAATTAAGCCATGAGTTTGGCACATAATATCCAATAATACTACTTAGCATATATTGCCTATGGCATGTTTTATCTATATATTTTGTGCCCTGTGGACTTGAATACCCTATCATACTCAATTTGGATTTAGTATATTTGCGTGAATGACTGAAAAAATTTCTAGACAGCAAAGAAAAATAAAACCAGCTGCATATAACATGAAGAAGTCTTAACAATTACAACTTGCAAGTTTAACACATGTTTCACAAGGCAAGAGATTGACCTCTTCAGACTAGAAGTAGATAGTAGAAAACAAAGCATAACTGACTCACATTAGTTATGAATCAATATCAGGCTAAAAGTAGATAATTGGTCAAGAAGACACTAAAACTAGCATATAGACTATTTTACTTAATAAAAGCAGATAGTTGGAAGCCAAGACATGCTGCCATCCTTCCACCTTGGCATGCGGAAATTGCGGGACTTCAAGCAGCTTTCTAGTCCTTGGCATCTGCAATGCCACCTGGTGTTATCTGAAACACGTGTTTTTGTTAAGAACATATCAAACTAACAGTTTGGAAGATGATGGTTATGGATTCTGAGTGAATAGTGATGAGCATGGGAGTAATTGTTTTTTGGCAGATGAGTAAATAAAAGGAAATTGTTGGAAAAGGATATTGCTTCGGCCTCTGGCAGATTTGGGGCATCGAACACCTTGCAGACTCTTTGTTCACCCTTGCCTTTCCTGAACATCAACCTAATTGTGACTGCATGGGCAAGCACATGCCCTCCTGCTGGCTTCTTTGGGTCTGATATGAATACACCACCACCTGGGTCTGCTATAACTGCACACAACAATGTAGCATGACTTGGTTCAGTAATAAGCACCAATAAATTAACATGCCAGATTAGTCCAATAGCTAGTAACTGGTAGTGAGCTTAATTGATGTGAACTTGTCCCAGGTTAATGGTTATCCAATAACAAGGTATCTATCTTTCATTTTCATGTTTAATTTATGTTTATATGCATTCTACAAGATAACAATATCATAACTTCTTTTTGATGTTTGATTAATCACTTCAATCATAAACTTTATGAATTAGATGAGAAAGGAGTACCTTGGTTGGTCAAGTAGACTGCAACATTGAATTCCTCTGCAATCTTTGTTAAACGGGAAAGCATCTGTGCCAGTTTTTGCTGCAAATGGCAACAAAAATCAACATCATCAAGTAGAATTTAACAAAGAAAGGGGGGCTTAAGCACCTAAGGCTACCTCAGGCACTGTAAGGCTACTATGGAACTAACCTGGCGATCTGCAAGTTCTCCTCTTCCTGTGAAGTCCACTCGGAAGAGAGCAATCACTGAATCTACAATCTGAAAACAGTGATGAATATACATCAGGTCACCATAGCTTAGTGTACTTGTGCATGGGATAAAAATTAATAATGACCCACCAGAAGTCTGAATGGTTCTTCAGACATTTTTGCAGCCAGACCAAGAAGCAGGTTGAACTGATGCTCGTAGGTGTAAGCACGTGCATAAATGATCTTTAATAGCCAGGGGAAAACAGAGATTAGTCTGAATATTTGCTTCATTTCTGTTAAAGTGATAATATTCAGGAAGATGAAGCTTACATTATCAAGTACAGCTCCAGGGTCCATGCCAAATCTCTCAGCAATTGGTACAATCCGATCAGGTCGACTGCAAATACATGTAGTTAAGGAGAAAACACAAGAGACTGGGGGCCATTGTTTAATGCTGTTAGTAGATTGCAGTTTCCTAGCAGAATTTTAGTTTATTGGAAGACTGGAAGAAACAAGAAGGATACAAAGTTCCCTCAGTATCAATGTAAGCAACCTTTCCGTTCCCTCCATGCATGTTGATGGGAAGCTGCAATCATCAAGCTTCATTAGCAAGGCTCACAAGTAGTCTTTTCATAAATTTGTCATCAGCTAAAACTATGACCAGTGTGACCACAGATCCAATATACTGATGGATAGAACATTTTTATTGGGAGGAAAAATAGAAGTATTACGTAAATGTGAGATCATTGAGGCAAACAAATCTAAAGACTAGTTGTCGAGCCATTTTAAAGATACCTAAGTCTAGAGGGCTGACAAACCACATATAATCAAATTCAATTGCTATTATCTCCATTCATACAGTTTAAGTATCAACAGAGGACAAAAATTAAGCACATGTACCACGACCAAGTCAAGAAACAAACCTGTGTAGAGACACATAGAGTATGTGCAAGCTGTGTTTTCCCGGACCTGAACCAATATTGATATTGTAAGTAAAATTAATATTGTGCAGGTACTTAATTCGTTCAGCAAACAGGAAACAGTAATTATACTAAGATGGCAAAAGGGAATCATAAATCTTATATAAAGAGAAGATATGGTCTCACCGGAATTCCCCAAAAGTTTCTGTAATACAAGAAGTTTCGATCCCACCTTTGCAATTAAAAATAATAAATCAGTATAGGAACTTTGTCAATACAGACTTTTTAGTGTAAAGACGGTTATATTATGCTTCAGATGGAAAATCATTACCGCCCAAAAGTTCATCAAGAGCCTGGCTTCCAGTTGTGATACGAATCACAGATTTTCTCTGCCAAAAAGGACACAAGAATTAACACTCAGGTTCACTATCAGTTACAAAATATCTGCAGTAAGTTCCATGATTATCTAAAACATGTTGTTAACAGATCCAATGGAACTGCTCGTATTTTGATAATCTAGTTTCAGCTTCAGTGCTCTCCAAATGCAAATTCAGAATCAAATATATTTGGAACTTACTTTGAGTAGAGCATCGCTTCCGGTGATGTAACCAAAATTCTGGAGAGGAAAATAAATTGAAATGAGGAAAGCCAAAATACTTGAAATCAAAGAATGCTAATGTAACAAATAGCATTAACAACTAAGCACAAACCACTATCTTCTCAGCTGCTTCACAGATCTTATCAACCTTGGCCTCTGACAAGCCTTTGATCCCAGTCAAGTGCTGCAAAATTAAAGTTATAGTAACTAAACCGCACCAAAGGAAATTCATAAATCAAACAATTTAAAGTGAAGAGGATTGTACCTTCTTCGTGTGCATCATCAAGCCATTGCAGGTATAGATACCTGCATCTTGGAGTTTCTTAACATCTCCAGCGTTGATTCCTTGTGCAATCACTGTTCAAAATCCCAGGTATATTAAACCAAGACCAATCGATCATCAGCATATCACTTATATACATAAATCGAGTGAAAATGTAAATCTAGAGTTTCTTCAGCTAAGCCTGATGCAAAAATCTAGAGAAATTATAAAATCCAGTCAAACTCTCACAATTCAAATCGCCAGCTGAGAAATCAAATCGAACATACTTGTATTCAGATGAATATGTGCTAAATCAGTACGTAAATGAGAATCACCGATCATGAACAGAAACAGCGATAAAATCCGTAAATACAGACAGATCCATCAACAGATAGCATAATAAAACCAGTATAACTCATGAACAACTAAAAATAGAGGAGAATCTGTATATATTGCCGAGAAATGGATCGTAAAACTCCGATCCATTTGGAAAATGCACAGATATTTACGGAACTGAGCAAGCTTGTGAAAATCAGAAGAACAAAGTCGCAAACAACAAAAATACACAGATAAATCAAGTTCCAGCAGTATTTGTGCCGAATAAGCTGAACGGGAACTAGAGTTCAAAGATCGAAGATCATGAAGCAGAAACGGATGAAATAGAAGATTTGAGCACTTACATTTGTCGATCGCCTCAAACAAATCGTCCTCATCTTCGATGTCTTCTCTCTCGATGAGCTGCAACTGGCCCTGATCTTCTGCTCTGTGCCCCATCACAAGCAGGAAATTCACAGAAAACAGTTAGATATGGTGTTGTGTAGAGCAATGTGATACAGATATACACGAAGAAGAGTATAGAGAGAATTGAAACTTGCTTCAGAGCGGCGAGCATTTTCGTAGATGTAGAGAGGTCTCTGGAGTAGAGCGTGTGAATTTGGTGTGAGCTCTTGAGAGGGAAATTCGAAATGAAGATCCAAATTGGGGTGCACGAATTTATAGAGCCGGGAACGCTCAATACGGCAGCGTTTTGCTCAGCCAGGTTTGAGAGCTGAGCTTCGATCGTCTGGGTCACCATTTGGGGAAGTTGATTTGAGGGCTGTGATGTCGCCACGTCAGCAAAAGATGGTTACTTCCATGCCACGTTTTCATCGAATCGCTGCGTCGCATTAAGCCACATTGGCACAACTCAAGCTTGAGAAGCGAACGTATAAGTTTTCACAAACAAACAAAAGAGCAAATGTAACAAACTGAGAAATGAAACTTCTAGAAACTAATTTTCCTCAAAACAACTTTGAACATGCTCTCGTGTATCGTTGGCAGATCCAATGGTTGTAAATATATATTTTTTTTATCAGAGAATGGTTGTAAATATCAACACATGAAGACTAAAACAAATAAACAATGCAAAGAAGGGTAATTAATTATTTATGGAGCATTCCACTTTCAGGGACAAAAACAAAAAATTCTCTAGATATGCTTCCGAAATATTCTCAATAATGTTTGGAAACCTTATTTTAACAAAAATAAGATTGGAATTGATAAAACTGGGTTGAGGTAACAAAGTGATTGTGTGTTAATGATTTTAAATCTTGCAATCCATTTCTAAGTTACAATAACGGTATAGCAATCCTATTGAAATTACTTTGTTACTATCTCTCTTCCACCTAATATTTAATTAAATTTAGTCTAATACCTTTTTTGAACAAAGCGACAAACATAGACTACAGGTCATGCATATTTGTCGTTAATAACTGAGATACCCATGGTGGTCCATATGTCTTCCAAGTAGAGGAGCTCTTCAGCCTTATCGTCTCCGCTTCCACTTCATGAGCAACCATGTTTGTCCATGTCTCACCCATTGGACCCGGGTAAGAGGGAGGGCATCCAATAGATCCCCCATATCCTCCATTGTAGGGTGATGCTAGCCATCTGAATCTCTCCGCTCCAAGTCCTGGATCAGCAGTTGTGTATCTGACTCAACAAGTAGGAACTCAAAGCCCAT
>JAYMSU010000576.1:0-13133 GCA_036897765.1 Erodium chrysanthum | reverse complement strand
GTCTCTCGTGTCTAGGGTTCAAGATGCCCGATCAATGGCTGATACCGCATGTGGATGATCGACGGTGGAGAGCGAAGAAGGCAGCGAACTGTGCCGCGTTGCGCGAGGTGGGCCTGAGAATTCGTTTTGGGCTTCAGGGTCCACTTCACCAAAGCCCATTTACCTAAAAAACAGGCTTTAGCCCTGTTTAATGGGCGGTGCGGTTGATCGCTGTTTTGGTCTCCGAACAGGAACCACCACGCCACGTATTGACGGTCCGGGATTCTGAGCGCCGCTGCCGCGTCGGAGAACATTAATGGGATTGAAATATGTGTTTGTGAGTTACCAATTCTAATATCATGGGGACTCGATGATCTTGTTCCTTCCTATCCAAGTCTTCTTCTTTTGTTACCTCAAAAAAAAAAAGTATTCTTCTTTTGTTCTGTACTGTTTTGGTCTTTGTCTTTTCCCAAGTCGTCTTCTTTTGTACTGTTTTGGTCTTTGTCCTCTCCCAAGTCTTCCTGTTTTGTTCTCCGCCCCTTCACAAGTCATGGTCTTTTGTTTTGGTATATGATCTTTGTCTTAGCCCAAGGTGTGTAACCTGTGTTATATAAATCATAATGTATGGTATGACAGGAATAAGCATTTTTGTTTATCTATTTGTCCTATCAGCAACTTTGCCATAAAATTCAAGTAAAACCAAAGGTTTGTATATTTTGTTGTAAAAATCATTCGTGTGTTCGATCTGATATAACGACAATGGAGGGTGAAGCGAGCGATACAGTTGTATTGGATGTGAAGAGCAACGAAAAAGATACAAACCAATTGTATAGGGCAGCCGTGGAAGGGTGCGTGACGACCTTGAGTGCTTTGCTTCGAAAAGACTCCTTAATTCTCAACGAAGTTTCACTTACCTCCTTCAGTGAAACTCCTTTACACATAGCATCCTCGCTTGGTCATCTCGATTTCGCGAGAGCTCTGATCGAGAAGAAGCCTAAGCTCGTCGTTGAATTGGACTCCTTAGCTCGCTCGCCTCTTCACTTGGCTTCGGCCGAGGGTCACACTGAGGTGGTAAAGTTGTTGGTGCACGTAGATCCTGATGCTTGCATGATTGTGGATCGGGATGATCGTATCCCTCTCCATTTGGCAGCTATGAGAGGGCGAGTCGAGGTCTTACGAGAGCTGATTCGTGCTTGCCCCGATTCAGCTCAGGTGACTCTGAACGGAGACAGTGTCGTGCATTTGTGTGTCAAGTATTGTCATCTCGAGGCTATGATGATGCTACTCGAAAATGATTCCGATCATCAGTTGCTTTACTCTCGAGATAGTGACGGGAGCAACGTTTTGCATTTAGCTGTTATGCTAAATCACTTCAAGGTACTTATCATTACAATACTAATATATCCAAGTTTGAACCCTTTTTTTCCTATGTGTTGGAGACTGAGAAGTAAATTTTTGGGTAAATTGGGAAAAGGAAGAGTTGGTGTAAAAAAGAGTGTTATCTTCAAAGTATGACAGATTGTTGAAGCCTATAAAACCCTTCCTTAAACAGGATAACTACACAAAAAATAACCACAAACTTTACGAAACTATCAAAAAAATAATCGTTGGTGGAGTTTTTTTTCAAAAAACAACCGTTGGACCTGACTGTGTTTCAAAAGTAACATAATTTTTAAAAAACACACGGTTATTTTTTGAAAATTTAGTTAGTTTCTGAGAAATTAGTTCCTGACAATTGACACAATAATAAGGTTAGTTCGTGAAATTTTCCGCACTTTTTGACACAAAATTAGGGTTCAACACCTTCTCAAAAAAAAAAATTAGGGTTCAACAATTGTTTTTTGAAAAAAAATCTTCCCACGGTTATTTTTTGATAGTTTCGTAAAATTCAAGGTTATTTTTTGTAGTTATCCCTAAGATCAAATATTTGGAAAATTAACATTTTTTTTCTGTATTAAAATAACAATCTAATTCTTTCATTTTTTTTTTGTGAAAACTATTTCTTTCATAATTAAAATAAGGTGAAAAGTATAGTGTTAACATGTATATATGTTAATAGAGGATACTATAAAAGGAGATTTTCTACTGCTTTGAGTAAGGTTAATGCTGCTCTTTGGACAACGAACACGTTGGGTGGAGTTGGTAACAGGTGTCAAGCCTCGGTGAAAGCGTCGCCGACTCTAAATTTGAAGCCGACCCCAAGCATCGGCACAACTTTGAAAGAGAGTACAATGACGACACGTGGTTGGTCAAAAACACCGTTGTACGAGCAGCTCTTTGCCGACTATTTTGCTCAACCTCTGATACTCGGTCTAGATATTTTCAAGCGTCGATCCCGGATATGACAACTGCCTTTTCTCAAGATTATGGATGTCATCTCTAGTTTCAACCTTTTTTTCAACAAAAGGAGCACACCGTAGGTGCTTGAGGTTTCACCCCGATGCAAAAATATAAAAGCGGCTTTACGAATGTTTGGTACTAGGTGCTTCGTCGATAGTCTAGACAAGTACATATGAATTGGTGAAAGCATAACATACCAATGCCCCGAGATATTGATGTTTTTGATGAACAATATCTCATGAGGCCAAATGCAATTGATATTACACGATTACTGACAATGGGTGAGTGCCACAACTTCTCTAGCATTCAGAGCTCCGAGTGCGTTTCAAATCATTACAGTGAAACATTTGCCTCCAGAATTTTAACATTATCAACTACACCGAGTACATTTTTTTTCTGTCCTTGCTCTAGTATCCTTTGATTTCTCTTCTTACAACAATTTTAGTGATGAAGGAAACAAATTGACCATTAATTAGAAAAGAAACGGAAAATACGTTATTTTTACACCATGTGTAGAGCTACACAATTAATAGATAGTGACAGTATGAGATTGCCAACGACAACAGACAAAAAAGCATAGATATCGTTCAGCCAAAAATGGAATTGTGAATTAATAACCAAAATCCACCAAGTACATGATGCGTAACCAAAAAATGAAAAAGGCAATTAGGTCTTTTCCATCTATGCCTTCCCCTCGAGAAGGCATTGAGCACATTTATGAACCCAATCAACTCCCAACTTTATCACTTCAGAGGCACTGCAAACACCGAGGAACTCCATTGTATATTCAGTCCTTCAACAGCCAGTCACTTTGTCCCATGAGCCCCCTCCCTACTGCTGAACCTTCCTGAACTCTGTAAGGACGGGGTATATGTTCTCAAAGGCTGTGTATGTTTCCTCCCTCACCTGGCCATCAAACAACATTCATGTTCAGTTAACTCCCACCAGCAACATGAAAACAAGAAATGGGAGACCATAACACAAAAGGTTAATTACCTTGGCCCCTGTAAGCACGATTTTTCCGGAAACAAAAATAAGGAGCACAATCTTGGGCTGCTTCATCCGATATATCAGGCCAGGGAAAAGCTCAGGTTCATACTGCCAACAACAGATAATACAACGGGAGTGAGAAAATGCCATTAATGGTTTCAGCATTATGTTTTCTTCCCACATTAAGGCAATGAACTTAACAGAAAGCAACTACTTACACTTGAAAAGGCACCATGTGAGTATGCAAGACCTTCAAGTCTGATTGGGAATTTAACATCACAGGATCCTACAATATTCTGAATTTTGAAGTCCTGCAGAGACAAAAAAAAAGTGAGATTTCAAATGAAATAATAATATGTATGACTGACCAAACTGCAAATGAGCACATGTTTGGGGCTGTGGTGGTGCATGTACCTGTGTGTGTGTTTGTGTGAGAGAGAGGGAGAGGGAGAGAGAGAGAGAGAGAGAGAGAGAGAGAGAGAGAGAGAGAGAGATACCTTAAACTTAGCAGCAAATCCAAGCTTCTGGATGATCCGTGCATACTAAAAATCATAAATTTCATGTCAGAGAAATGTTGACACTTGACAGATTAACTACATAAATATTATTGTTATTATATGAATCTTATAATTGGCCCAAACATCAATTTGTTCATTGCAGCTGAAAAGCATCTCTAGTTTCATCCATGAACCAGAAATTTAGCCCTAAGAAAGGTTGCATGAAGAACAAGTATCTTGAAAAGTAATCCATACCTTTCTTGCTGCCAGTTTTGACTGATGTTCACTTTTGGCACCGGTGCAGACCTAAAATAGCAGGAATTTATCAGTGCAAACAAATAAAGCTGAGATGATTAAAATATTCCCCCGAACATATGCCAACCATTGTGTTTAATGTGGTTTTATTGTGAAGAAACTAATTTGTCCCTGATGGACTAATTTAAAATTGACAAAACTTGATGTACAGAAACACAATAGAGATTGCTCAGCATAGGGTATAACAAACAAACCAACACAATAAATGGCAAAGAAACTAGAAGGAGAAAATAGGAACTAAATGCAGTACAAGTAACCTAATGCCAGGAAAGATGAAGGTTATGATAAGGAAATTCTAGTCCATTATGATATGCTCCAACAATTCCACCAGCGGGGAACTACAGAAATACCAGCTGAATAAGACATGTAATCAGAAACCCAAACCATCTAAGACTACAAAGTAGCAGTTCCACCAACAATAGACATTTGATCGAGTAGGAGAAGCTTACCATTTTTCCCGAGGCAAAAATCAAAGCTGTAGTTTTTGGTTCCCTTATCCTCATTATAACAGCAGCAAAACGCTGTGTAAGCATTTCATTGTAAAATGTTAGCAATCTGACAAAAAAGACCAAACTTTAGGAATGACTAAACACACAAGAACATGCTAACAATATCAAGCCCAAATATATGCATCAAATAACAGGATTCAATCTAATAAAACGTTTCAGAGAGAGACAGTAACTACATGAACTAAAACAAATCAAAATCCATTCAAAACCAGCACAGGCACTGGAACAAATCATATAGTAAAATGTGCAGAAACAGCAACATACCTTTGGATTATATTCTGCATTCCGAGCTTGCAGGGCAATTGACTTGAGTTCCAACTTGCAATCCAAGTTGACTGTGGATACAATGTTTCTACACAATCCCAAATCAGAATTTTTATAATTTTTGTTCAAATAGAAGTCAGTAGATTTTATTCTTAGATGGTTCGACACAAGGACAAACAGCTTTATATGGGAAATTGACCTATGCAAAAATAAGAAAAGGACTAGGAATAGAAAACTGACTAGACTCATAAGTTTACTTGGACTAATCTAATAATTTTAACTGATCATCCTGAACAGTTGTTTTCAAAAAAAAAACTTGTTAATAGTTTCTCACATTTAAACACGAGCAAAATGAGTTTGTCATTCATTTATTCACAACATGGTTAAAGTACAAACATGGGCAATCAAATCTTTTAGGAAAGGTGTTTCAATTAAGGCATCCATCTACTGAGTCAGAAAGAACTTATATACTACCAGCACCAAACATTGGGTTCAGGCTAGCAAATAACTAGTAGGTGCACACTCCAAGATCCCCAACTTCCCAAGTTTTCCTTAAAATGTGCTTTCCTGTGTGAAGCAAGCGGCGGGTTTGCATGCTTTAACATAGCTTAACTATAAGAGTTTCCTTTGATTGTTCCCTCAATTGTATGGATACACAATATTGTGTCATAGGATCAAATGGCACATCCAATTTTGACAAATGAAAGTGCACAAATATGAAGGTTTCCTTTTACCAAAATAAGCTAGGCAGACATCCTAATGGAAAATCAAAATTCTGAATCAATTGGGGAGTGCATATTTCGTTTCAGCAGGAAAGGATGTATATATATTGAACATCCAATTAAGCGATTCAGAAATCTCTCAATGAACTCTACAAAATCAAACCACAGATTCCAAGAAATTCAACCAATCCGCCATCCAAAGGATCATATTTTTCCTTGGTGATTTACAACATCAGAAAGACCCACAAACTAAAAAACCCCTTTTCACCAGATATATCGACCAAAATCATGTTTAATAGAGAGGAAGCAGCGAATCTGAAGAGAAATCAACACTTACTGAAGCGTGGGAACAATTCCAGAAGGGTGCTTGGAAAGATCCACGGGCTGGCTCCCTTCCAAGGCCGATTGTTCCGCCATTCCTTCTTTGTTCCCTCGCTTCGCAACGTCCAAAAATCAAACAGAAAATTGCAAACAAATTCTCGTTTCTTGGTCTTTTAAAATCTACGTATCCTGTTTCGAATTTATGATTATACTTCAAAATTTTCAATCGAAAATTGCAATACGGGTCGAAATCTAGGGTTCCGATGAAAAAGAGGACGGATCAGATAGGAGATATGAGGAGCGAGAGAGGGAAATTTTTCAAGCGAGCGGTGGGTTATATAGGTTCTGGATCTACAGACGTTGAGAAATTGAATTTGATTTGTGAGGATTATATGCGAAGGCTTTGGTCTCAAATCCTCAAAAGAGAGAAAGAGAGGCGGTGAAGAAGCTGGAGAGAGGGTTATTTATGCAGGCCTCATCGGGTATTTATAGCCTCCTGATGCAGCCGGTAATTTACCGGGTGTAGCCGGTTTCATACTGTTGTTGTTTTACACGCGCTGGTGAATTTACGCTTTTACTAGTCCAAAAAGGCTTCAAATATAAAACCGAATTGAAAATTAAATTATTTTAAAAAAAAGGCTTCAAATACAAAATCGAATTGAAATTAAATTAAATTGTTCATGTTATTTAAGCAGCTCCATTGAAAATGGTAGATTTAGTATGTTCTTTATTACACAGAAAATCTAGAATTCAGAAGAAAAATAATCATACATTTTAAATTTGCTGTGAAATATTATTCTTAAGAACGAATACAGACAGAAATGAAGAGTAAATAAATCTATTTGTATTGTTATTAAAGATTTCGATTCACCCGAATTTGTGATCAGGCTCTGTGGAAGATCCTCACTGCAATGGCTTGAGGTTGGGCTGAGCTTGGACTCGGGTACGAACTGATCTAAGAAGACAGTTTTCCCTGCAAAGTCCCCCTGCCAATGTCATATGCAAGATATTCAGTAAAGTGCATAAAATGGTGGAAGAAAAGTTGGTGCTTTTGGAGAGGCTATATTGCTATTACATTTATTGTTGTGTAGCAGTAGCAGAGACTAAATTAAGGAGATGAATTTGAATTAAGCAAGTCTCCTAGAAATAATGCCAAAAATGGCCTTCACTACTTGAAATGAAGATAAGCTTTGACACATGCAATGCAGACATCGCCGCGCCAGATTAGAAAAGTCGCTAGGTTTGTAAGTTTTCCTATCCAGCTCAATTCTGATTCCAAAATCAATGACAATCAGAATATGGATTTATGGAGTATAACACTAAATCGAGATCTCACTTATGATTCCATGGTCCAAACTTCCATCTTCACAACAAACTAAATAAATAATTCGGGTTTTATGATACATCCTAAATAAATCCAAATACTGGAATACCAATTACCAGCAAATAAGTTTCCCATTTATAATACTTCCAGTTGATTTCTTCTAGTATACTTTCTCCCTGTTCCATTCCTTATGTATGCTGCAAGCACAAAAACTAATCATTCATCTACATTTATTAGCTCAAAGGTGGTAACACCAAGAATGAGATAAGAAATGAATGAACTATTTGAGAAAAGATTGCAAGATAAAATGAATGGTGTAAAACCATTTCGGCAGTCTGGACATATTCAATATGGGGAGGTTAATGACCCTGCACAAAAGACAGAAAATTCAGTCCGGGACTTGGGGGAAGCTAAAAATACTAGGGAATACCCACGTTAACAAGCAAAGTACTAATAAGGAAAGCGATTATAATGAACACAAGGTATGGTATGCATTTTAGGCATGATGGATTGGAGGAGAACTCATGGTGCTGAGGATCCCAAACTCCTAATCAATTCATATAGCCAAGTGACCATTTGGGGAAGGGTTTTATTTCTGAGAAAGGTGGTATAAAAGTATTGGGGATCCATACCAGATAAATAAACCTGATTGGAATGTTGTTGCACACTAATTGATGCAGAACTGGTCAAAACCACGTACAGAACTGGATTGGACAGCAGAATTGCACAACCATGAAAAATAAATAAGTGAATTAAGCAACAGCCATGACAAAAATACAAATGCAGGAACAACATTATTGAGCACCAACAGTTTTTAGAAAATTGAATCAAGAGGTTTACTTTTAGTAAGAGTTCTTCATTCACATTAATGAGAGAGAAAACTCACCTGAGCACGAGAAAGAACATGCCTAATCAAGAAGAAGAATATTTGACAACTCACCTTTAATTCATAAATAGGTGGAAACAATCAAATCTCCATGAAATCCCCTTGGAGACACCAAGAAACTTAGGGGAACCCAACTAATAACTGTTGGGAGAGGACAGGACACTGCCCTATCATAATTCCAATCTCCAACAGAAATTTAAAAAAAGGTGTATAAAGGATAGCCAGTCTCCAACAAACTAAGCATGTCCAATTGATTGCCACCTTATAAATAAAAACAAAGCAAATCCGTTAAAAGCACATTTCAGGAACTTTGAAAGGAGCAGTCATTCAGAGATTAAAAACAACCTAATTACATTTACAGTTACAATGTCATAAGAAAAACACACCTGAAGACCAGAGGTGTTACCATTTTATTCCATTAGAGACACTGTGTAACCGAAGGTGTACTTGAAAGCCCTCCATGGAACTACTTTTCTATCATATTGATGAAGTCTTGCTTACCAGTAATCTTGACAGGAACAGATGCCACTTTCAAAATGATGATAGCGGTGAGCATCTCGAACTACAATATCACGCTTTGATACTTGAGAAACAAACTTAATCCAATTGTGGCAATCATTACACACGCGAAGATTCTTAATCACACATATGGGAATTGCACTGGGCAAGCTAAGGAGTCCAAAAGCAATAGCCAGTTTCTCACTGTGAATATATTCAGTAGGGTCCTTCTGTCCTCTCTCTGCATCATTCAACAGGCTAAAACTGTCTTGTACATAACCAACTTCAGCTGCCCTTTCATTTAGATCTTCTAAGTATTCATATATTTCATGTGCTAGAGGGTGAAGCCGGTCACCAACAAAGAATGCATGAACTGAGTTGTTTACCTCAATCCAGCTACGACCAGGGTCTTTCTTTATGCCCCTGATTGTCATCATTTCCCTTGTCTGATCTCTAAGATCCCATTTCCTAGCAGCAGCATATATATTTGATAGCAAAACATAAGCTGCTGAGTCTTCAGGTGCCAACTCTAGAAGATGATGGGCGGCAAACTCTCCAATTTGCATGTTCTTGTGAACTACACAGGCACTTAAGAGACTTCTCCAAACCATTGCATCAGGTTTAATTGGCATTTCCTCTATAAATACTTTTGCATGGTTCAAAAGGCCAGCTCGGCCAAGAAGATCAACAACACAAGCATAATGTTCAGGCTTTGGCACTAGATTATGGTCTGTGCTCATGGATTCAAAGTAACTTAGCCCCTCATTTATCAAACCAACATGGCTACATGCTTGCAAAACTCCTACAAAGGTGAAATCGTTTGGCATCACACCTAGCCGTTTCATCTCTTCGAAAAGATTTAATGTTTCCTTTCCACACCCATGCTGAGAATAGCCTGTGATCATTGCATTCCAAGAAACCTCGCTTTTCTCAGACATTTCATAAAACTCTCTCTTGGCATCATCAATGCTCCCACATTTGGCATATAAAGAGATCACAACATTAGAAGCCTCGATATCTGAGCTGTATCCAGTTTTTATAATCATGGCATGGATCTGCTTGCCTTGCTTTATATTTGCAGCATTACCAGCTGCGCTAACAGCAGAGCCAAATGTGAACATATTAGCTTCAGCACCAGTTCTATTCATTTGAGCAAAAACATCCAATGCTTCATCAGAGTGCCCACTTTGTGCAAATCCTGATATTAATGTGTTCCATGAAACACTATCTATAGCATCAATTTGCTGAAATGCTAAGTATGCTTCTTTTAATCTGCCACATCGAGCATAAAGACTAACGAGAGCATTTCCAATTGAAAGATCACCTCTGTAACCAGAGACACATGACTGAGCATGAACTTGTCTCCCCTGTTTGAGTGATGGAATGCGAGCACATGCAGTCAGTGCACTCGAAAACCCTATATTATCAGACTGAATTCCCCAGCCTAACATCTCTGCAAAAAGTGTAAGAGCCTCAAAAAAGAAACCATGTGTTGTGTACCCAACAACCATAGCCGTCCAAGAGGCAACATCTTCCTCAGTGAGTTTACTCAGAATTCCACGAGCTGTGTTTAGTTTTCCATTCTTAGCATACATATCTATGAGTACGCTGCATACATACCCATTTAGCTGATAACCAGTTTTTATAATTTGAGCATGAACTTGCTCTCCTAAATCAAGATCTCCTAAAGAAGTACATGTTCTCAGGATAGTTGGATAGGTATATTGGTTAGGTATCATGCCTTCCCTTTGCATCTGCCTAAAGATCTGAAATGACCTATCAGTATTACCTGACAGACCATAAGCTGCAAGTATCAAATTCCATAGAGTAACATTTTTTTCCTCTGTTGTAATAAAAAACTTATCAGCAGTTCTTAGATCAGAGCATTTCACATATAGATCAAGTAGAGAAGCTTCAACAATGACATCTGAGGAAATTCCTGCTTTTATTGCATATGAATGAAGTTGTGTTCCCTTCTGAAGAGCCCTAGTTGACGCAGAGGCACTCACAAGGCTTGCAATTGTAACATAATCAGGATTTAAGCAATCACGCTGCATTTCCCCAAATAACTCAAGAGCTTCACCACTGAATCCATGTTGAGCCAGCCCAGAGATGAGTGAATTATATGAAACTTCATCCCTTAGCGGCATTTTACTGAAGATTATTTCAGCAGATACAAAGTCCCCCCACCGGCAGTAAAGTGTAACTAGAGCATTGCATACAAAAGTTTGGGAAGAAAATCCCCACTTGAAAACTAAGCCATGAAGCTGCTCTCCCAGCTCAAACAACTCTATTTTGGTGCAGGCACTCAGAACACTTGAGAACACATAAGGACTAGGGAAGACTTCAGTTATATACATCTCACAGAATAAGCGAATGGCTACTTCTTCGTGTCCATTTTGAGACAAACCAGACACCATGGCCACCCAAGAAAAACTATCCCTCACACATAAGTTATCAAAAACCCTTTTAGCATGATCGATGAACCCACTTTTGGCATAACAATCAATCAAGGGATTACAAACAAGAGTATTAGCACCCAAACCGCCACAAATCATCCTACCATGAATTTGTTGGATATAATCAAGACCAACTTCCTTACCACTACACGCCTTTAAAACTGCAGCAAATGTGGTTTTATCAGGACTCACATTCTCCACCATCATTCTCCAGAAGAGGCCCAATACTTCATCATTGAACTTTTTGGCACCAAAAGAAGATATTACTTTATTCCAAGTACATACACTCCTGCTGGGCATATCATCAAAAACCTTGATTGCAGCAGCAGGATCACCAAGTGCAAGATAGATATCAACAATTCGATCGCACAAAACACTTTTTCCACCAAACCCAGATTTCAAAATCCTGCCATGGAGCTTCTCCAAGTCTAGCAAAGACCCAGAACTCGAACACTCCTCTAAGAGACACAAGTAGGTGTGGCAATTGGCACTGACCCCTCGCAGTTCCATCAAGTGAAGAAAGTTAATACCTTGTGAATACCCATCATCCAATGCGTGGGCAATCGTTGTGTTAACGAAACCCCTCAAATTCAACCTCTGCAATGCTTGCACGAATTCGCACAAGTAAGTGGAGCATAAGTTGGAAGAGGACTTTTAACAAACAGTTGGTGTGCATTACCTCGGGGATCTTTTTGGTTGGTCTCGAGACGATTTGCTGACCGGGTGTGCTCAGGCAGTGATGGACCATGGAAAATGGAGAGAACCCAGAAAGGGACGACGATGATGATGTTGCAGGAAGAACCATTTGATTGAGTTTTGCAAACAATGTCGACCAATTTCATGTGCTCTTTCTTCACATCTGAACAAGAAAACAGAAAAATGATGGTCACGGATATAAAATCGTTGTCCTAAAATGAACTGGATAAGCTTAAAAAGTTCGAGTTTGAAGCCACTCATAAGCTTACCTACTTGATCTGAGCATGAGCAATGACTTTGGATGGGATGTTGGATGATGCGTAATTGTGAGATTAATTATGACGGATCATTTACACTGTATCCCATTTCACTTAATTCTCCTCTCAAATTTACGTTTTGAATTATGGAATTATTACGCTGTTAACAATTTTGTTAATTAATCTGTTAATTTACTATTCATTTTTTGAAAAGATGAAAACACTCCTACACCATGATAAAACTGAAAAGTTTAATGACAGACGGATCCTCTAAATTATACCACAATTTCACTTAGTTCCCCTCAAATGTGACTCGTAATATGCAGATCTTATGAACTATCCATTTGTTGCACTATTAACAATTTCGTTAGAAAATCTATTAGTTCTTTTCATTTTTTTGTGAAATGACAAAAATGTCCAAATCAAAAAACCATATAACCTTCACATAAACCTAAACCCGCATACACCTGACTAAGGTTGGGCATCAGTCGATTAACCGACCGTCGGGACAATTCTCGACACCAAACCGGAAGTCCCATTTTCCTAGATTTGTCCACCGACACCAGAAGTTGAAGATCGATGCTCGGTCTTTGTCGACGTTAACCGGTAAAACTTAAATCGAGAACATGTATCATGGAGGACGAGACGATAGACGGAGGGACAAGATTATATGACTTGCGATTGCGTGAGAAATGAGGAGGAACTCTTCTAGGTAGGGGCTTCGTGCATGGGGAAATGGGGAAAGGTTGTTTTCTTAGGTTAGATAATGGGTTGTGCTAAGCAAAATCATATAGTGAGGTTAGTTAGTGTTTCATAAAACAATTAATAAAGCCCATCTAAAAAGCACATATCTCTTTAACCTAAACATGAAACATCGTCTTCTATAGTTCTTCATAGAGCCATAGGCGTTTTCATGAAGGAATTTGAGAAACCAAAAACAGTAGGAAAAAAATTATGAATCCCTCAAGCCAGATTCATACAATTTGATTAACTAAATATATAGATGAATCATTAATCGCTACCTCTTGTAGTTCTAAACTGGTTCGAGACGGGGACCTTTGGCTTGTTGCTCTTTC